>CABHPQ010126200.1:0-24513 GCA_902168405.1 Peromyscus aztecus | reverse complement strand
AAATTATAAAATAAAATAAAAAAAGAAAAAATGATGTGATTAAACGAGTTTCAAAATGGTAAAAAAAAATTTTAAAAATATAAAAAAAATAGGAAGTGTTGGTTAAGGTCTCCATCATTTCCTTTAAGTAAACATCCCTAGAGATCTAAGTTCTTTTCACTCAGACCCCACCTCATAATGGTTCCTCTTCTAATGGTGCTATAAGATAGCTACCAAAACTAGAGCATATAGATCTTTATAATCTAAGCTATTACACTGATTTAGATTATCACATTGATTTAATTGTTTCTGCTAGCCACTTTTACATCACTGTCTATCTATTTTGAAAGTGCTTGTATTTCTTCTGTCTTTAAGAAGAATTCCATTTTGTATCATATTACTTGATATAGGAAAAAGTCCAAACAGTCGTCTCTCATTTGGGGGGAGGGGGGTCAAAGAATATGCAAAACTTAACCTTCTTGTCAGGACAAGTGCTACGAACTATTAGGTTACCTGGAAGACTGTTTGGGACGGAGTATCACTCATGCCTGTTTACCACTTAGTCTAATTGTATACTTTATTTATCCCTTGTAAGCTAAGACATTAAAGCAATTTCTGAAAATAGACATGTTATCAAACAAATACCTATTACTGGGTTTTATCGCCTCAGTTCCAAGACTATCCTATTTCAGTAAGTAACACAGCGGGGATTGAAGGCAAGAAGGCAGAGGGAAGGAGAGTGAATTTTGGTGGTAGGAAATATTTCAAGGGGATGTTATGCAATGGAATGGTTCATGAAGAAATTTCTCTCCATTCATCCAATATTATTTTTTTGAGAATTAAGCTGGATATTCTTGTCATTAAAGCATTAAAAGAGTAAGTAACTGATTATCAGTGACTAACTCTTTTTCTCACTGTTTTTATATTTTATCAACCTGCTACATCCCTTCACTATAGAAAGAGGACAAAACAAATTGAATGTGCATAAATCTAAGTTATTGGAAAGAGATAATCCTTAAAAATAAGACAGAGCATAATAAAATCTTATTAACAGGGATATATCGTGAATATTTTGTACATACCTATATTAAATCAACTTAGTGCTTCTGGTGATAGAAAACATTTTTAAACATCTCTTATTTTTAATTATGCACATATTCATGTATGAATGGTATGTGGATAGGTGCCTGTGGAGGTCAGAAGCATAGTATTGTTCAGATCTGGAGACACAGGCAGTAATTTGTTGCCTGATGCTGTTGCTAGGAAGCAAATGGGTCCTCTGGAGAAGCAATACCTGCTCTTAACAGCTGAGCTACCCTGCATCTCCTAAGAATAAAACATCCTCAGCAAAGATTGAGTGAAAATATTGGGGAGTTTATCCATGGTCAGTCAGTAGAGATTCCTCTCACTAAAAGGTCACAATAGATTACTAGAGTGGCACACAGGAAGCATGTATCTTCACCAAGATAGAAGTTAAGAAAGAAAGTGAATGTGGGGAGAGAGAACAGAAAGTTTTTTTTTTCACCGATTTAAAAAGTGGGGAAATGAGAACTTGAAAGGGGAGGTCAGAACAAACTGTATTGTATTTTTTCTTTTCAAAATAGAAGTGCACAAAGAAGTGTGGTTTAGTTTAAAAAGCAATATAAGAAAAGACACTATATACTTAAAAATGTATTTTAAAATGTTTTTGCCATCTTATTTAACTCTGCAAGATAATACTTTTCTTGAAAAGTCTTGTATCTTGGATACATCTTTTAATACCCTATTGCTTGGGGGAAAGAATAAGATGATTAATGTGTTTTTATTGTAATGGAAAACTAGTGTTTATCAATAACTAAAGAATCCAATAACTTCTGATATTTGTCAGGAATTGTTTCAGCTAAGATTCATAACCACACACACAGAGGGACAGTAGTAAAAAAGAGTTGCTACTTTCATTTTATGCTTGAGAACAATACCGATAGCTATGGAGAAAATATCATTCCACAAGATGATTGACATATTTAAAGATGAAACTAGTATTATGCAGACATTTCCTCTAAATGAAAACACTTCCGCTTGGATGGGATTTGGGAGAAGGAAGGTTCAGAAGACTCATAGAGTCACCAATCTTGCAAAGCTCATGAAGTTAGAAAGGTAACACAATCCCCCCTGAAGATTACATAAGCAACAACTGCCAAGGAAGAGGAAAATGCTTAGGAGAACTGCCTGAAAGTTGTGCAGTGAACTCTAGGGATGAAGCTTTCATATGTTATCACTCATGCTGTGGCAGACTTCCTAGAGATGTGGATATGTGTGAGGGACATCCGCTCCTGTAATGAAGCCCCTCCCTATCTCTACTTCTGTAAATAATTTCAAACCAGCTCATTGGTTCAGTAAGGCAGCCTCTGGTTGAACTGTTTCTTTTGTCTGTCATCTACAACCTATTTGGGGTGAGAATATATATATATATATGTTCCTGTCTCCTATGGAACAGTCATACAGCAACTACTCTGAGAGGAAAAGGAAAGGCAGGGAATGAACATTACATTCTGCCATTCCTATCCTAAAAACATTCAGGTGTTATTCAAGGCTGTGAAGAGTGCTCAGGGCTAACCTCTCTAAATTTCAGGTCCTGATGATAATAAATTTTCAACTCATCACATCAGCCATGATGCAATTCAATACCTTTGCACGTGATGCTGTCTCCTTTTGCCCCTCTTTCTTTTACAACTCATAACTTGTTAACATTCACTTATTGTTATGATGTCAATTAACCAAGTAATGACTTAAATTTACAACCTATTAGGACATAATGATACATAATAGAGAAAAGGATAGATATAAACATACAGACTGATGACAGAAAGATAATATAAATAATTATCTGATATATGTAGATATTAGATAAATATAGATATATAGAGATATCAAGCATGCATTTACAAATATTCAATTTTATCAAGTAGAAACATTTTTAATGAACACTTTCTTAATCTTACTATCTAAAAGAATGATGCAGATATAATAAAACAAAATAATATCATTTATACTAACAGAATTTTGTCATCAAATGTTTTGTCATCCCCTAAGATGTACCACAGCCATTAAGGAGTTCACACTTTCCAAATATCACATATCAAGTTTTTGGAAGAATCATATTTGATACTCAAAATATTCTGTTTTTTCCAAAATCATCACTATATTGCCTCTTTTTTATGATCATTAATCAATATCGTGACAAATAGTAAGAAACTAGTGTATTGCCTTAATTGAATGTAGTCTCTTTCATTGGAAGCATCTTACAAATTTTTAAATTATGATATCAGCTTTGAAAATCATTATTACTTCATTGTGATTTATTCCTTTAACAAGATAAAATAGGATACAAAATAATTTATTGTTTGTGAATCAAGTCAAAACTTGTCTTTATAATACTTTCATAGATATGAAGATAACTTCATGAGTATACAGTTGGAATCTGTAGTCCAGCAAGTATAGACACATGACTGTTTGTCTCTTTGTGCCTACTATACAAGAGAAAATTGCCAAGTACACAACCAAATGCTGGAGGTTTCACCATAATAGATTTTCAAGCAATACTATACGGAAATAGTAACAAAAACAGCACAGTGCAGGCACAAACACGGGGATATGGAGCAATAGAATAGAATAGAAGACCCAGAAACAGACACAAATAGAAATAACCAACTTTTTTGCCAAGATGTCAAAAAAACACATTGGAAAGACAATCTCTTCAACAACTAGTGCTGAGAGAATTGAATACCTACATGTTGAAGAACGAATTAATTTCCCTATTTCTCACACTGATCAAATTCAGCTGCAATTGGATCAAGACCTTAAAGTGAGACCTGAAAATTGGAAACTGCTGAAGGAAAATGTAAAATACTTTCTCAATAGGATTCCAATCACTCAAGAAATAAGGCCAACAATCAATAAATAAGACTTTGTGAAATTAAAACCCTCAGTGTAGAAAAGAATACAGATTAAATAAAAAGGGAGTGGAGAGTGACAAGTAGAATACCAACATCCTTTTCTCTCTAACAAACATGCACACTGTGACCAGCCGTCACATGCCTTCACTGCTGCACATTCCCCACCATTATAGAGTACACACTCAAACTCTGACCAAATCTTTCTTCTTCTTAAACCGCTTTTGTCAAGGACTTTGTCACAACAGTGAGAAAAGTAACTAACACAGGAGATATTCTCTGATCTTACTACAAAAATGCACAACATAAAAGATCCAGATATATACACACTATCACTACCACATATCTCTAAATATAACAGAGAAATTATACTAGGTTATCATGAACAAAGTGAAGTCAACTTATTATCTTACTTACAGTTGATGATAGCCCAGATGCTCTTCTATTGATGATGGGATTCTTCTGTTGTTGACCCCCAGCAAGCAAATGATTCTATTTATGCTGAATATTTATCCTACAAGGTAGGAAATGTTTCAATTAGTTAAGTTTGGTTTTTAATTTTTTTGATATTTTCTTCATTATTGTTGGGAGTGAAATGGCATGCCACAGTGAACATGTGATAGTAATTTGACAGAATTATGGAGTTCCCCTTTTACCTTTCAGATGATTTCTAGAGAGAGAATTCATGTCACTGGCCTTATATGGCAAGCACCTTTACCTGTTGGGACTACCTCACCATTCCTCATTTCCATTTTAATGGGACTTTTCTTTGCATCAACATGTTTATAAATACTGCATTTACTTAAGAAATGTTAAAAATTATACCAAAAGGAAGTTAAATGATTATACTGAATTGTATAATAGCCAAGTTCTCAGGTATCTATAATGTGTCTGGTCCCTTGAGCATTATCATATCTACAAGTAGCTCAGACACAGTATTTCACATTTTTACAACCTTACCAAATTAGTTCTTCCCGCTAAGATTTACACTCTTTACCTAAGAAATACAGTTGAACCTGGAGTCTCACACATTCTAACTTTGCAATCTACCCTGGCTAATGTACCCTGAGCTCCACCACTTGATTCCAGAACTGAAGTTTCATTTAAAAAACAGAGCTGCTCATTAGTTTCTCTGTGGAGTAGGACTGCTTTGCTATAACAGCAAAGCACGATAGGTACAACAAAGCCCACATGGTACAAACAATAGAATCTGTTGCTTGAATTTTTGAAAGAAAATTTTCAACAATCCTTGCTCTGAAAGCCTAGTCCTGATACATCTTTCTTGGTTAAAATGAAGGTAAGAAAAATCAATAATAAGAATAAGAATAATATCACCATTTTAAGTTTCTGCTTGTGTTACATAGGCCAAAAATCTATCTAATTGACCAAATTAAGTCATTTCCCTGGAACCATGACCAAGAAACAAGGCACTATAGAATTACATATTAAAGGGGTGGACAGAGAAGAGTGAAATGATTGGGGCTGATAATGGAACAAGCCATGATTATCTTTCATAAGTGGTCATTTGGGAGGAATATCCATATTGATAGCCTTGTGGAACTGCCTATATTCCTTATCTCTTGTTGTTGGTTGTTTTTACTCTTTTGCTCTTTTGACTCTTTGGAGGACCCTTCACCCACCTCCTAAATAAATCACACTCGGAGACTTATTCTTAATTATAAATGCCCAGCCTTAGCTTGGTTTGTTTCTAGCCAGCTTTTTTAAAACTTAAACTTATCCTGTATATCTTTTACCTCTGGACTTTTTCCTTTTCTTACTTCTGTAATGTTCCTTCCACTCTTACTTCATGGATGGCTGGGTGGCTGGGTGGCTGGGTGGCTGGCCCCTAGCGTCCTCCTGTCCTTGTTCTCTTGCTCCTTGCTCTTCCTTTCCTCCCCGATTTCTCTCTCTATTTTTTCTCTCTGCCTGCCAGCCCCACCTATCCTTTCTCCTGCCTTGCTATTGGCTGTTCAGCTCTTTAATAGACCACAACTTCACAGAGTTAAACAAATGCAACATAAAAGAATGCAACACAGATTTATTCCCACAAGGAAAGAACAGATTGGAGCTAAGTAATAACCATCCCATTTCTCATGACCCTGCATTTTGACCATATCATGCACTGACATGATTCTCGTGGTCCCTATGGGCATCTGAGTTATGGACGCATAGACTCAGCCCTGGATTCATTAAGAATCAGGTCTTTTCTACTTTACTGCATTCACAGGTCAACTGAATCAAATATAGTAAGATAGGGGTTTGAAACCTTGGTTTTAAATTTTAAGAATTTATTTTGTCTATGAAGAAGTGTTTTCCTCCTCTATGGATTTCTGGAGATGATGAGACTTTCTGATTTAATTACTTTAGAATCCATAAAATTGTGTTTCAGAGAAGTGATTTGTGACCAAATCTCTCCTTTATTACAGTCGAAGGCATAATTTTCCCATGCTTACTGAGGTTATTTTAAAGTTTGGACTGTCTTTAATAAATAACTCTTAGTACTAAAGCTGGAAATATTGGAAACTGGGATGGAAGAGTGAACTCAAATCAAGAGTTCTCAGCACACACTCCTGTGGCTGTCTTATTAAAAGTTACACTCATTAAATGAATTTTATGTTGGAGGCTTATTCGGTATCACAACAGTTCATAAATTTACATTCATGGAGGTTTTTTGTCTTTATTTGAAAATAAGTGAAAACATTGACATTCTTACAGAATTTCAGCTCTTGCACTCAGCTTTGAACATTCCCTTATTTTTCTGATAATTAGTTTCGTTTGCCCATAGGAAACTACCTGATTTTGACTAGAGTTACTTTATCTTATAAATTCACATCAAATAACAAACCACATATAGTATCATTTCTGAAAACCTGTAGCATTTCATATATTATAGACCGAGGTCATGTCTACAGATGGACGAAAAGGGAATGCATGAAATTTAGTTTTTATTTCCTTTTACTATAATACCAATCAGCGTGCCAGATGCTGTCAGCTCATGATTCTTCCATGAGTTCACATCTTGTTGATACAGGTGTTTTTAACATTCCCATTTTACAAGAGAGGAAACTGAAGTTCAGGGAGCATAAAGGATGTGCAGCTGGATTCTTAATGCCTATCTGTCAGAGTCCTACCAGATGAGTTGCTTACTAAGCAATGGAGGATCAGTGACAAACATGCCTGGTAAAGATCAAAACTAAGAGTTTGGAGCAATAGTTGGCTTTCAGTTTAGCTCGATAGCTTGACGTAGAGAAGAGCTACAGATCGGGATTAACACTGAAAGGAACAAAGCTACTACTGTATGGCTTCCAGACTACCAAAGGTGTGCTATGCTCGCACACAGACAAAGCTGTGGTTGCTTCACTTAGCCTGGCAGCCAAATGGAGGCCTCATACTCTGGTACTGTTCCTCGCAGAAGGATTCCCAGTTTGTGAAATTATAATAAAAAGCTTTCAGACATTCACCAATCCATTCTGAGTTACTCTGGCATTCTTTCTGTCATGGATTGCGAAGGAAATTTTTTGCCTGTAATTATTAAGGCTCTGGAAGAAGCATGAAAGGTAAGTTTTCTTTTAAAAGGATCTAACTCATTAAGTTTTGTTGTGCTTTACCTATACCCTTGCATTATTCTATCCTCTCAGAGAAAATTACTGCATTTTCCCCTTGCCTTGCAAAATTATTGGCAAGCATGCTGAGAGAAAAATTTTAAGAATGACTCTTGGCGTTATATAAGGTAAAGACCTACATGTAAACAGAAATCCTCTCAAGAATTTCTTAAGCAGTGTGTTAGTTACTTTCCTGTTGCTGTGATTAAATACCACAATGGAAAGTAACTTGGGAGGAAAGGGTTTGCGTTTCAGCTTACGAAACAAAAGCAGTGAGGGCAGGAAGTTAGAGGCAGGAGCTGATGCAGAGCTCACAGAGGAGGGGTGCTGCTTACTGGCTCACTTTCCCTGGCTTGCTCAGCCTGCTTTCTTATAGAACCCAGGACCACCAGCCCCAGGGATAGCACCACCCACACGGGGCTGGGGCCTCTTCCCACAACAACCACTAATTAAGAAAATTCCCTACAGGCTTTGCCTACAGGGAAGTCTTATGGATATATTTTCTCAACTGAGAGTCTCTCTTCCCAAATGACTCTAGCTTGTGTGAAGTTGACATAAAACTAGCTAGCATGAGCTGTATTTTTAAATTAAAATGTAATTTCATAGTTTTCAAACTATCCATTCCTTTCTCCAGCCCATCTCATCCACTGTCCTTGCTCTCTCTGTAATTCATGACCTCTATTACTTTGTTTATGTGTGTGTATGTGTGTGTAATATACTACTGAGTATATAAATACAACCTGCTCAGTCTGTATAAAGTTACTTATATGTATACTATTTCAGGGCTTAATTCATGGCCTCTGGTACTTTGTTTGTGTGTGTTTGTGTGTGTGTGTGTGTGTGTGTGTGTGTGTGTGTGTGTGTGTGTGTAGTATTACTGAGTATATAAATACAACCTGCTCAGTCTGTATAAAGTTATATATGTGTATACAATTTCAGGGCTGACCACTTGGTTTTGCATAACCACTTTAAGAGCCCATCTCCAGGGAAGACTACTCACCTACTCTCAGCATTACTTAATTGCCTGTAGTTATTTAAGCAGTTGAGTACAATTTACAACTGAATTTTTATGCACTCTTGCAAGCATGATTAAACTCAACAACACATATGTAAGACATCAAATGTTCAAATTCGATTTTGTGCATAGATTGACATTCTGATCATTATTCACTTTGCAATTGGCATAAGTGACTCAAAGCATAGGCATGCAACTGTATGTATGCCTCTTGTTGCATTAAGCTCTTCTTATATATTAAAATTATTGCTTATAAAGTGGTAAATTATCTGACAGACTAGCCATAATAAAATGGTAATCACCTTCAAATTTTTCTTCTTTTTCATATATTTATCACCTTTATTGAGTAGTGATTATTGCTAAAATGTCTATCATTTGTTTTTGTAAAACAGAGAAAAGGAATCTGCACAGTTATTGGTTCATGAAAGAAGATGACATATAATTGCCTTTCAAGAAATGAGATTTATTAGAGAAAGGGTCCTGAGAACATGATTGGTACTTGAAGTGGGAGAGCATTACAAAGAAACAGTACAATATATTTAAAATAGCACATCAAGACCTTAAAGTAAAAAGAGAGACTTTCCATTCGACATTGGAGAGGGCCTTCATTAGAAGAGACAGCTTAAAGTAGGAATAAGAGAGATAACTTCCACGAACAAGATGATGGGGATGAGGGTCCAGAGAAGAAATGCCCCAAGGAAAGGGGATACCTGACTTTCATAAGTTTTGGGCGACCGACAGAGGTTTTACATTAGCAAATGTCAAACAGGCTGTGTTAAACTGAAACACTCTGTTTGCAAAAGTAAAATCAGTTTAACATAGCCTGCTTGACAAAATGCAGGAGGCAGCCAGGTGCTGTAATTATGGAGCTCTGGAAACTATAGCACAAAACAGCTCCCTACCTCTCTGTACCTCAGAGAGAACTAACAGAGGGTGTGTGGACTGATTTCTTCATGTTGTGGGAAGAATGGGATCACTTAGAGTTGACCAGTGTCTTAAAGAAACAGGCCCATGATATAATAATTTCCTGTTGTCTCTGATTCCAGCTAGGGTGAACTGATTAAAAAAAAAAAAAAAAACCAGATACTATTGGTGCTGGAGAAAGGTGCAATGTGAACAGTGCTTGCTTGCTATTCTCCCAGAGAACCACATTCACTTCCCAGCACCAGAGTTGAGTAACCCTGCCTCCTTTAATCCCAGCACTCGGGAGGCAAAGCCAGGCTGATCTCTGTGAGTTCAAGGCCAGCCTAGTCTACAGAGCAAGATCCAGGATAGGCACCAAAACTACACAGAGAAACCTCGTCTCAAAAAACAAAACAAAACAAAGCAAAAACAAAGAATCCTAAGTCCTTGGCTGGCCTCCTTGAGCAAGCACTCACATGCACATACCCACACACACCCAAACATGCACATAATTTAAAAATAAAATAAATGCTTTTTAAAATATAGATAGATACTACTATTGATCTAACTCAAATGATAAGAAGTGATATATGATTATTCTATTAATGTAATCGTTTTAAACTAGTCAAGGTTAAGCAGGACAACAAAGCTTAAGTAAAGCAGAAATTTACATGTCCTAATTCTCACACTCCTTATTTGAAGCCATGCTAAGTAACCAGTACAATAGTTTTTATACAATTAGTTCATGTAATTCAAAATAGGAGAAAAATCTCAGATCTTAATTCACTGAAAATAGAATAATTCTACATTTGCATATATGTGGTCTATTTAATGAGGCAACAACATTCAGAAATTGGCATGGGAAGATTCCATCTATAAGACCAACTGCTCTAGAATTTTAAACAAAAATATATTTCTAGTACATAAGACATTACATGTTTACATATACATTACCCATACTAAGGAAAGAAGATTTAGGCTGTGAACCAAGGGAAATGCCATAAACAACTGGACTATTTTTTTCATCAGCTGCTGTCTATAGCACAAACAGCAGTCTAGGAAGCAAATAAGTCATTATAAAACATAATATGAAAAAGTATGACATCATCTGAGCTATGATCTGGAAGTTGGAAGGCCACTATCAGACCTGCTAGATACAGAATCAGACTGAACTCAGTAGAACTATACCAACTTAGTAGATAGCTCATCTGCTAGTGTTGCTTCTAATACTTAAGACATTTACCAACACTAATGCTGAGTAAATGTTTCTAATTGGTAAAAACCTGGAATCTTCACTGCAAATGAGTTTGGGAGTATAACTTTCAATTTTCTGGTATCTGTCATTTAAGACTTAAAATAGTTACTGAAGAAGGCAGTCTGTTACTTCTGCGTAACCAGAGGACCATGAAGAAAATGTAATCACAAATTCTACTTTTAAAATTATTAAAAAAGGCTAATGATGTATATCAGTGATAAAATACTTCTCTAGCCTGCAGAAAGACCTGTCTCAATGGAAAGTGTGAATATAAAACCCTATTTGAAAAATAAAAATTAAAAATTGGAATAATGAAGGTTGTTTTTTAGTATCTCTTAATCATATGTTGATAATACAGTGAGATTAAATTTTTACTGAACAATGATTTCATATAATATATTATGGTTGTGTTTCTGCCTACCCTAGCCCCTCCCAGATCCTTCCACCCACCAAACTCAAAGCCTTCTTTCTCTCTCTCATTAGAAAGCAAGCAGCCTGGGCTGGAGAGATGGCTCAGAGGTTAAGAGCACTGACTGCTTTTCCAGAGGTCCTGAGTTCAATTCCCAGCAACCACATGGTGGCTCACAACCATCTGTAATGAGATCGGGGCCCCCCTTCTTAAAAAAAAAAAAAAAAATAAGTCTTTAAAAAAAAAAAAAAAAAAAAAGAAAGAAAGCAAGCAGCCAATCAAAAAACAAACTAAAAAAAACCTAAGAGGTGATTTGATGCTTATAAATAATTATAGTATAAAATTGTTTTAGAAAATTCAATATTTCAAATAATATTTGTTGTTCACATACACTATTCATTTAGTTGTGCAAGAGCAGAAAAACATTTATCCCTGTCCTGGACAAATTCCCATTCAAACCGAAAATATAGGAACTAGAGACAACTAACAATACAAAGTAGAATGTGGCAAGTATTGACAAGGTGTTACCTATGTGAGCCAGGACACAGAAAAGAATGCTGCACTCAGGAAGGATATGGCATTGGAATTTGGCCTTAGAGAATGAGTATCAAGACATAAAATCAAATTACTATTACCATTTCATGGCATATTTTAGTTTATAGAATACATTTATATATGTTTTGTCATCTAAGCAGAGAAATGTTTTCCTTGTTATACAAAGTTGAAGTTGAAGAAACAACCAGTGAAGGAGCAGAGACGGGAGATGCACTCATGTCTGTTTCTGCAATTTGACTGACAGACCCTCTCAGAGGGATTCAGAAATCAGAATTTAGAGCAATTAGCCAGAGGAAAAAAAATTCAGGATAAGTCTGCAAGCCATTAAATTTGGTGAGGTTGGAAAGAACACAAAGAATGTGGAGACTAGAAGGTAAAGATGAGTTAAATCAGACAGTAGGATTTTGAATATCAGATTAAAGCATCCATTGCCAGTAGTCACCAGCTTCATTTCTACAAAGATATGATAATTTTAGTATTTGGAAAAATCATGAATCAATTTGTAAAATTGCAAGATAAATTAAGAAAACCTGAAGGACAGAATAGGGAGAGCAAATATCTCTAGACGAGAACAATGAGCCTGTAAATTATTCTGACTCATACCTGCCCTCTGTAGCAATATGCTTAACTAGATTTTTTAATGCTTTGTCTCTGATTAACACATATTAATTGTACAAATTAATGGGGCTCAGTATGATATTTCAACACATTCATACAGCAAGCACTGATCAAATCCAACATGCCCTCATGCACATTCTTTTCTAACCTCTGATTATTACTACTCTACATTCAGATCAACCCTTTTTAATGTTTACATGTGGAAGAGAACATTTAGTACTTTTTTGTGTGGCTTATTAAACAAATATACTGTTTTTCACTTCTATCCATTTTTCAAAAAATATTACATTTATTTTGTATGACAAAATAATGTTCAATTTATATATAATTTATATTATATACACATATATAATCACATTTTCATTATCTACTTACACATCTAAAATGATTATATAACTTGGCTGCTGTGAAGACTGGTACAGTAAACATGAGCAACCGAGAGGTTTTGTCAAAAACCTCAGCAATAAGAAAATGTTCTTTTTAAGAGCTTATGAAGTTCTTGTGAAAATTGACCTGAGTGTGTACTATGAAAATCTCAGTATCTAAACTTCAAAAGTAGAAAGAAATAATGGTTTGTGATAAAATTATAGACGAATAATGAAAACCTTAAAACATTCTGTCTACCTGAAAATAGTTAAAAATCAACCATGCTACTATTTCATTAGATGTATGTGTTCATTCTGTGTGCATTCCTGGCCTCAAGGTGTCTATGTATGGAGCTGAGAGGACAACTCGAGTGAGTACACTCTACTCTTCTACCTAGAAGGACCTAGGGATTGAACTCAGGTTATCAGCCATGATGGTGAACTTTTTTACCCAAGAAACCAT
Organism: Peromyscus aztecus; assembly: GCA_902168405.1. Lineage (NCBI taxonomy): Eukaryota > Metazoa > Chordata > Mammalia > Rodentia > Cricetidae > Peromyscus > Peromyscus aztecus. The sequence continues at coordinate 11,417 of CABHPQ010126200.1, read as the reverse complement.
GTCTCCACTTCTACAAATAGCTTTTAATTAAATGTAGAAATATACAACAGTGGATTTCTTATTATTAACAGCTAGAAAACAGCAAACGCAGCAAAGGAAATTGTGGAGTTAACTTCTTGTATCAACAAAACTAAAAATATAATCAATAACTAAATAAAACACTTTAAAAAATCTAGAGAATCTTTTTTTAAGAAAACAAATAATGAAATAATGTAAACAGTAAAGGACACAGCACACATAAATGGAATTGACAAATGGAGAATAAACCCATACATTTTAAAGGAGACTATTTTGCACAAAACTATTAAATAACACTTTTTACATCAAGGAAATGCATCCCTAAAAAATGTCATTTACCAAATTTGAATATAATCCTCATAAAAAAAATCCTACAAATACAGGAAAACAAGGGTGGTTTTAAAGAGTTGACCTATAAAATAGCACGAGACCTATACAGCTTCCTAGAGAAATGTCACAAAAATTTTAGAGACCTGCTACTTCCACTGTTTTTAAAACTATTATAGAGCACAAAGAAAGAATATTTCTAGACTCATTTTATATGACAAGTGTATCATTGATATCTAAGTGAAAGCTACAGTCTGGTAAAACATGAATATTTTATGGAAAAATCTTAAATAAAACATTAGCAAACAGGATCCAGTAGCACATTAAAAAATAACACAATGTTTGCGATTTCATAACTTATTGTAGTTTATTTGACAATGCAATGGTCATTTAACAGAGGAGACAATGAACAGAATTACCATATTAATAGAGCTAAAAAGAAAAAATACATTACCATCTTTATAAGATGCCTAAAGGCTATTTTAGTAAATTCAGAAACTGCTAATTATTTTAAAAATATTAAACTAAATGGGAACTAATGAATACTTTCATAAATATATGAAAGGATATTACTCAGTTGGTAAAGATCCAAGATGGATTCAGTAAAGTATTCTCACTGGTTCTGCATTAGATATGTAATATTCACATAAGAAGCAATAGGAAATATCTATCTCTGCTTGCCGACAATATGATTTTATTGCTGAAAATCCAAAAAGAAGCAATAGAAAATACAAATATTAAATATATTTTTATGAAGTACCACTATGTAATAAAATGAATATACTAAACAGAATAAGATTTTTGTATTAACCAGTCGAGGAGCTATGATGGAAAACAAGCCATATTTATAACATAAAAAAATCTTTGTCATGAATTTGACAGCTTATACATATGTATATTCTTGATTTGTTTATTAGGAAATCTATAAAAGATTCCTGCAATCACACATACAAGCTTGAGCAAACTAATGATTTTATTTTATGACAATTATAGTTTTCCATAACTTAATTTATACACTAATATAGTTCTCAATTTGATTACACATCTCTCTTTCTGTATACAAAATAAGGTACTTGTGTAGCACCTTTATTAAAAAGTAAATATTTAGAAATATAGTGCATTCTAAGGCTGGTACCTCAAATAAGCATAGCTAATAATTTTTAATAAGTGCTATTAGGGACACTGACTGGGTATACGAAAAATGATCAGATCCATTTTTGATACTATTAACAAAATTCTAAAGCAATAAAATATTGAGACATATATTGAGAAAAAAATTCAACACAATTAAAAGTTGGAGGTGATGAAGGAGAAAAGTTAAACTTAAATTCAAAAAATATCTGAAAATACATACAATGTGGATATCAGTTTTTATAGAAAGCTTTTGGAAAATGAGAAAACAATCATTATAAGAAATGGACAAAGCCACAGGGAAAATACATTTTTCTTTTTTGGATTTTCGAGACAGGGTTTCTCTGTGTAGCTTTGCGCCTTTCCTGGAATTCGCTTTGTAGACCAGGCTAGCCTCGAATTCACAGAGATCCTCCTGCCTCTGCCTCCCGAGTACTGGGATTAAAGGCATGCGCCACCACTGCCCGGCAGAAAATACGTTTTTAAAAAGCCTTAAAATATGAACACATAATCATTTTTGCCCTTGATAAAAGAAATACAGTGCAAAATGTTCCCTAGATATCTTGTATCAACTTCCAGATTATCCAAATCCATCAGAAGTTGCCATCAATATATATTATTTATACTGTCACCCTTATAAATTATGTGTTTTCATTCATAAATGTAAAAATCACTTAAAAGTGAGACGCAAAATACAATGTTCAACAAATGTAAGGCTCATTCATATAGCATTCTTTGTATTACTCGGTTGTTAAAAAAAATAACACCATGAAATTTGCAGGCAAATGGATGGAACTAGAAAAGATCATCCTGAGTGAGGTAATCCAGACCAAGAAAGAAAATCATAGTATGTACTCATTTATAAGTAGATAACAGCTCTTAAGTAAAGGATAATCATGCTACAATCCACAGATCGAAAGAAACTAAGTAACCAAGAGAGCTCAAGAGCAGATGCATAGATCTGTCAGGGCAGGGGAAATATAAAATTTAGTGGGTGGACTCGGGGTGGGTGGGGATGGGAACAGGAAGAGGTGGAGGGAGAGAGTGCTGGGAGAGAAGACTGGAATGGGGAGGCATTTCAGCAGTAAGATAGAAACTTAATGCAATGGAAACTCCCAGGAATGCATGAGAATGACCTTAGACTCCTAGTGGGGTTCTAGAGCCATTTTCTATAATCAGGCAAGGCTTCCAGTGGAGGAATTAAGACACCAACCCAGTGACAAAACCTTTGACCTACAATTTGTCCTACCTGCAAGATGCTCTGGGTTAACAGTGGAGTAGACCTCCTGGGAATGGCCAACTAATAACTGTTCCAACTTGAGACCCATGCCACAAGAGGAAGCCCATGCCCAACACTACCTGGAGGGCCAGAAACCAGAGACTAGATAGCCCAAAGTCAAGAGAACCAAACACAACTGGCAAAAAAAATTGTCAATGAAATGATTCCTAATGATACTCAGCTATTCTCAGAGACAAGAGCCTAGCATACTATTACTGGAGTAGGTCAGTTCAGGTGATAGAATGGCCAAACACCCTAACTGTCATGCTAGAAATCTCATCCAATGACTGAGGGAAGTGGATACCAGGCCCCAGGTGGAGCTCCAGGAGTCCAGTTGGCAAGAAAGAGGAGGGTTTGTATGAGCGAGAATTGTTGAGACCAAGGTTGGAAAAAGCACAGGGACAAATAGCCCAACGAATGGAAACACACGAACTATGAACCAATGCCTGAGGGGCCCCCAACTGAATCAGGCCCTCTGAATGGGTGAGACAGTTGATTGGCTTGATCTGTTTGGGAGGCATCCAGGCAGTGGTACTGGGACCTGTCCTCAGTGCATGAGCTGTCTGTTTGGAACCTGGGGCCTATGCTGGGACACTTTGCTCAGCCTGGGTGAAGGGAGGAGGGGACTGGACCTGCCTGGACTGAGTCTACCAGGTTGAGCTGAATCCCCAGGGCAGTCTTTGCCCTGGAGGAGATGGGAATGGGGGGTGGGCTGGGGGGAAGGCGGGGGTTGGGGTGGGGGAGGATGCGGGAGGGGGGAGAACAGGGGAATCCGTGGCTGATATGTAAAATTAAATTAAATTATAAAATTAAAAAAAGAGCCTAGCATAATCATCATCAGAAAGGCTTTATCCAGCAACTGATGGGAGCAGATGCAGAAACTCACAGCCAAACATTTGGTGGAGCTCAGAAATCCTTCTGAAGAGGGTGAGAAAGGATTTTGAGGACCTTTGTGGGTCAGTGACACCACAAGAAAATGGCCCATAGAATCAACTAACCAGGGCTCATAGGGACTCATAGGGATTGAACTATGGGATCCTGCATGGGTCTGACCTAGGTCCTCTGCATATATGCAATGTTTGTATAGCTTGGTGTTCTTGTGGTACTCCTAAAAGTGTGAGTGGGGGATGTCTCTGACTCTTTTGCCTGCTCTTGGGACTCTTTTCCTCCCACTATGTTGACTCATCCAGCTGCCTAGCCATCCAGCCTTCCAGCCTATATATGAGGGGATATTCCTAGTCTTATTGTGACTTGATATGCCATGTTTGGTTTATATACCTGGGAGGCCTGCCCTTGTCTGAAGGGAAAGGAGGAGTGGGTCTGGTAGAGAGGAGAGGTAAGGGGGGGGGAACTAGAAGGAGAGGAGGGATGGGAAACTGCTATCAGGATGTAATATATGAGAAAAGAATTAAAAAATAAAATAAACCAAAAATTAAGTTTTTATAAAGGAAACTCTAGGTTTAAAATATAGTGCACCCAGAGGCAGGCAGATCTCTGTGAGTTCGAGGCCAGCCTGTGCTACAGAGTGAGTTCCAGGAAAGGCACAAAGTTACACAGAGAAACCCTGTCTCAGAAAGAAAAAAAAAAGGAAAAAAATTCGTGCACCTTTAGAGGGCATGAGAGGCAAGACTAACATGAATGAGACAATGATTCAGATTCCAAACAAACAAACACACACACACACACACACACACACACACACACACACACACACATCTAAAATATATTTCAATTAAAAACAAACTGAAACAATGAATCATTATATAGCAAGTGGATACCTCACAGACTAAGCAGGGAAAAGAGTTTTAAGTGATTTTTTTACAGAACAATATTTTGAATATAGATTCCTTTCATTGAAGGGAAGGCCTCTCAAACGTTAAATCGCTTTTAGCTGTTTTATTGTTGAGGATAATTGTATTGGTATTATTGTTTTGACTCCTGATGTTGGAAGATAAAACAAACATTTATTTTAATATTAAAAACAAAATTTTATCATGAGAGAGAGGATAAAATAGTAAGGAAAAGCCTTGCAATGTTATATTTCAATTGGAAATAGCAGGAACTCATGATTTGCGTTTCATTTACTGGTACTTCCTAGTCTTTTCTTCTATAAAGAAACAAAATCAACCATACCTTGGTAGCAATAAACACTCCTGGAATCCCAGATTGTGCCATTCAGATATAGCCACCCAGGTGGATGGCACTTTGTTATGGTACCCAAAAGAATTAATATAATTTGATTGGACAACTATAATTTGGGCTCCTGGATATTGTGTGCACCTCTAATATGATTTTCTGGGCAGATTTACTACCATTTCAGAAGGCTCCTCCTTCCATCCCACTAAAATTGAAGTATGAGTATAATCTAATTGAGCAATTTACCAGAGATACAAAGAGACATGTTAAATGACCTTGAATGTTCACTTAGTTAACTTCAGTATGTGATATCATCAACAAATAAACAGCACCAAAAATAGGATGGAAAGGAATTACCATAGATTAAATGTGTTTTAAAGGATATGTTAACCAAAGAAAATTCTAGATTCAGGAACTTAATTTGAATACGTTAATACTAAAAAGAAATTATGAAGGCATTTAGGACTATCTCACAGTGGTAAGTTCTTAATGGGTATTTTTAAAGAGCTAATTTTAAAAGACAAAGATGATAGCAGTGTTGATTGTCAGAGTCCTGTTATATGAGGTAAGAATGCTTAACAAAAGACATAGCCTTTAACATGTAAAAACATTTGTGTTGTCATTATGTAGGTCTAGGTCTTGTTTAGGAAACGATACTGTTGAGATTTCCTGGGCATAGCTTCCTGTAACAAATTGAAGTCACTATCTCCCAGCAGTGTTTGGGGTGCTCCTTCTCACACTCTGAGCTATAGGTGTAGGGGCTCAATTGTAGATGTATCAAATATGAAACTCCCAAAAAGTTTTTTGAAATACATTTTTTAAAATGTAGTACTGGGAACTGAACGGAGGGCTGCAACTGTGACCAACCCAAAGTTTTTATTGTCAAATAGAATTCTGTGGAGCCTCCAAAGCCTAATCAGCTTACATCATGGAAACTTCATGACTAACCACTTCTTGTTTCTCTCTTGATGACAGGATCTTAGAGTACAGAGTATCCCGGCTAGCCTGAAATTTTATCTTATGGAGTCAAAGAGGCAGAGATCAAATTTTGAATAAAAGCTATGAATTACAACAAATACTCCAGCCAAGCAGGATTTAGAGGTTGTTTGTATAAATGCTGAGGGGAAGTAGTTTCAGCCAACACAAGTAAATCCTAAAGAAGCTCGCTGAAAGAGGATTAAGAAGCCTTGCATATTAAAATCAATTATGAACAGCAATTTATCATATAAGATCTTAGACATATATGGCATAGTCAATATTCAGAGTATTTAGGGTATTCAATATATATCAATATTAAAGAAAAATAAAAGACCTTTTAGTTATAATGGCTAAGGTTTCTACAAAGCCTTTTATTCAAACACAAAAAATAGTAAGTAGAAGAGTTGTCCGTTAACAGTACTACTTCAATGCTTTCAAAATTGCATGGCTTGAAAGGTAAATATTGAACTTTTGGATTAAACAGAACTGACAATTACCTATAAAGAAAGCTACTCTACCTTTTTTTGTCTTGCAATTTATTTTCATCCTTTACAACACTGTGGCCTATTAATATCTCATCCTAAGATAACTGGTGATGGAATCATCTTAGAGTTTCCATCCACACTCAGTGAACAACTTCCATTTACTGATTGCAACATACAGACAGAATTTGAATGCTTTGTTAATGTTGTAAAATTGCACACACACAACTCTTTTTCCAAAATTAAAACACTGCCTGTATGTTTAAAAATTACCCCAAACATGACTAATCACATCATAAATTTGTGCAATAGTATTCTTCTTTTAATCAGAATATGACTTTAAAAGAGAAAGTTTCACTGAGATTTTTTGCTAAAATTATAGTCAGAGTTAATATTTTTCAAGAAATGTAAATCTGTAACACAAGTCAGAAGTTTTTTTTTTTTCTCTTATTGAATTAGGTCAAATTTAAAGATGTATACAATAAAGCTGGCCAGTTACTCAGAGGCTCACACTACAATTGTGACTGACACCAGATAGTCCCTGGCACAAATACTGTATGTACACTTAAATGAGGATAATATCAGGAAATAAGAAAGATTTTTAGGTTCATATTTATCGGTTGTGAAGTTTATTTTGGCAATAATAGCGTTAAAAAGGATCATGATAACTCTGGCCAGGGAAGCAGGGAACCTAACTGTTAATCTTCCCCTCTCCTTCCTCTCATTCAAATCCATTCCCCAAGCCACCACCACAGCACTGGAGCAGAACATCTGCTGCCACCTCCTCCTCCTCTTTGCCAGCATCTCCATTGGATCATGCAGTTCTCCTCCAGCCTTTCTTTCCACTTAACCTATTATCCCAGGCCTTAATTTCAACAGGAATTCCTGAGAAACTAACAGCCAAGTGTGCCAGAGAAACCAGTAGGCCAGCAAAGCAGGCAGGCACGCTTCAGACCTTCACCGTCCTTCCTCCCCTCCAAATACAATCACACAGTCACATCCCCAGCTCTACAGCAGACTACCTGTTTTGGCCTCTCCTTGTTTTCTGATCACATTCACAGGAGAATAGGCAGATCCTCATGGAACACAATGCTCTCCTTTCTCCTATGGAATCTCTCATTTCCTAGCCCATTACAATTCCTATGTATCAGCTCTCAAGATCTAGAAACATATTTTACCTATAAGCCTAGTGACTGAAACTAGCAGGATCCCAGAGTCCCCTACCATGCAAATTGCAGCCACCATATCCTCCTAAGAACCATAGAGGACAACAAAACCAAGGAACAAAACACCTACCCAAAAAAAGACAAGAGCAGATATCAGATGCCAGCATCAAAACACAACCAATAATAATCAATTTCCAATAGAGCCCAGCAACCCTACTCCAGAAGGCCCTAAGAACTGTAGTAAAGCTGAAGCATAAGACAAGGACCTTAAAATAGCCTTTATGAATATGATAGAGCCACTTAAAAAGGAAGTGAATAATTCCCTTAAAAATACAAACAGTGTGCTCGCTTCGGCAGCACATATACTAAAATTGGAACGATACAGAGAAGATTAGCATGGCCCCTGCGCAAGGATGACACACAAATTCGTGAAGCGTTCCATATTTTTAATTGATATCTACAGAACATTCCATCCTAACAAAAAAGAATATACCTTCTTCTCAGCACCCCATGGAACCTTCTCCAAAATCGACCACATACTTGGCCACAAAGCAAATCTCAACAGATACAAAACAATTGGAATAGCCTCCTGTGTTCTATCAGACCACCAAGGTTTAAAGTTAGATTTCAACAACAACAAAAACCACAGAAAACCTACAATCTCATGGAAACTAAATAATGCTCAACTGAATCACCAATGGGTTAGGGAAGAAATAAAGAAAGAAATTAGAGACTTCCTAGAGATCAACGAAAATGAAGACACCACATACCCAAACCTATGGGACACTATGAAAGCAGTGCTAAGAGGGAAATTCATAGCACTAAATGCTCACATAAAGAAGTTGGAGAAATCTCACACTAGTGACTTAACTGCACACCTGAAAGCTCTAGAACAAGAAGAAGCAAAGTCTCCCAGGAAGAATAGACGCCAGGAAATAATCAAAGTGAGAGCTGAAATCAATAAAATAGAAACAAAGAGAACAATACAAAAAATCAATGAAACAAAGAGTTGGTTCTTTGAGAAAATCAACAAGATAGACAAGCCCTTATCCAAACTAACCAAAAGACAGAGAGAGAGCATCCAGATTAACAAAATCAGAAATGAAAAGGGGGACATAACAACAGACATTGAGGAAATCCAGAGAATCATCAGGTCATACTTCAAAAACCTCTATTCCACAAAACTGGAAAATCTAAAAGAAATGGATAATTTTCTGGATAGGTACCACATACCTAAGTTAAATCAAGACCAGATAAACTATTTAAATAGTCCAATAACCCCTAAGGAAATAGAAACAGTCATTAAAAGTCTCCCAACCAAAAAAAGCCCAGGACCAGATGGTTTCAGCGCAGAATTCTACCAGATCTTCAAAGAAGAGTTAATACCATTACTCTCTAAATTGTTCCACACAGTAGAAATAGAAGGAACATTACCAAACTCCTTCTATGAGGCTACAATTACCCTGATTCCTAAACCAAACAAGGATACAACAAAGAAAGAGAACTACAGACCAATCTCCCTCATGAACATTGATGCAAAAATACTCAATAAAATACTGGCAAACAGACTCCAAGAACACATCAAAACAATTATCCACCATGATCAAGTAGGCTTCATCCCAGGGATGCAAGGGTGGTTCAACATACGAAAGTCCATCAATGTAATACACCATATAAACAAACTGAAAGAAAAAAACCACATGATCATCTCACTAGATGCAGAAAAGGCATTTGACAAAATCCAACACCCCTTCATGATAAAGGTCTTGGAGCGATCAGGAATACAGGGAACATACCTCAACATAATAAAGGCAATTTACAGCAAGCCAACAGCCAACATCAAATTAAATGGAGAGAAACTCAAAGCAATTCCACTAAAATCGGGAACGAGGCAAGGCTGTCCACTCTCCCCATACTTATTCAATATAGTACTTGAAGTTCTGGCCAGAGCAATAAGACAGCACAAAGAGATTAAGGGAATACAAATGGGAAAGGAAGAAGTCAAGCTTTCCCTATTTGCAGATGACATGATAGTATACTTGAGTGACCCCAAAGATTCAACCAAGGAACTGATACAGCTTATAAACACCTTCAGCAACATAGCAGGATACAAGATCAACTCAAAAAAATCAGTGGCCCTCCTATATACAACTGACAAGCAGGCTGAGAAGGAAATCAGAGATACATCACCCTTTACAATAGCCACAAATGACATAAAATACCTTGGGGTAACACTAACCAAGCAAGTGAAGGACCTATATGACAAGAACTTCAAGTCCCTGAAAAAAGAAATTGAAGAAGATGTCAGAAAATGGAAAGATCTCCCATGCTCATGGATAGGCAGGACTAACATAGTAAAAATGGCAATTTTACCAAAAGCTATCTACAGATTCAATGCAATCCCCATCAAAATACCAACACAATTCTTCACAGACCTGGAAAGAATAATACTCAACTTCATATGGAAAAACAAAAAACCCAGGATAGCCAAAAGAATTCTGTACAATAAAACAACTTCTGGAGGCATCACGATCCCTGACTTCAAGCTCTACTATAGAGCTACAGTAATAAAAACAGCTTGGTACTGGCATAAAAACCGACTTGTGGACCAATGGAATCGAATTGAAGACCCTGACGTTAATCCACACACCTATGAACATATAATTTTTGACAAAGAAGCCAAAAGTGTACAATGGAAAAAAGAAAGCATCTTCAACAAATGGTGCTGGCATAACTGGATATCAACTTGCAGAAGGCTGCAAATAGATCCATATCTATCACCATGCACAAAACTTAAGTCCAAGTGGATCAAAGACCTCAACATAAATCCAGCTACCCTGAACCTGCTAGAAGAGAAAGTAGGAAGTAGTCTTGAACGCATTGGCATAGGAGATCGCTTCCTAGGTATAACACCAGTAGCTCAGACACTGAGACAAACAATCAATCAATGGGACCTCTTGAAACTGAAAAGCTTTTGTAGAGCAAAGGACACGGTCAACAAGGCAAAGCGACAGCCCACAGAATGGGAAAAGATCTTCACCAACCCCACATCTGACAGAGGACTGATATCCAGAATATATAAGGAACTCAAGAAATTAGACATCAAAATTCCCAACAGTCCAATTAAGAAATGGGCTATAGAACTAAACAGAGACTTCTCAGCAGAGGAAACACAAATGGCTGAAAGACATTTGAGGAATTGCTCAACATCCCTAATCATTAGGGAAATGCAAATCAAAACAACTCTGAGATACCATCTTACGCCAGTCAGATTGGCTAAGATCAAAAACACTGAGGACACCTTATGCTGGAGAGGATGTGGAGCTAGAGGAACTCTCCTCCATTGCTGGTGGGAATGCAAGCTGGTACAGCCACTGTGGAAATCAATATGGCGCTTTCTTAGAAAATTGGGAATCAATCTCCCCCAAGATCCAGCTATACCACTCTTAGGCATATACCCAAGGAATGCTCAAACATACCACAAGGGCACTTGCTCAGCTATGTTCATATCAGCATTATTTGTAATAGCCAGAGCCTGGAAACAACCTAGATGCCCTTCAACCGAAGAATGGATAAATAAACTGTGGTACATATATACAATGGAATACTACTCAGCAGAGAAAAACAACGACATCATGAGGTTTGCAGGCAAATGGAGGGATCTAGAGAAAATCCTCCTGAGTGAGGTAACCCAAACTCAGAAAGACAAATATGGTATGCACCCACTCATAGGAGAATACTAGTAGCGGAACAAGGATGACTGGACAGCTACTCACAACACCAGGGAGGCTACCTGGATAGCAGGACCCCAGGAGAGACACGGGGATCGCCCAATGACGGAGAAATGGATGAGATCTACATGAACTGTCTGGACGTGAGTGGGGGTGGTGAGGGGCGGGG
>CABHPQ010126198.1:0-19724 GCA_902168405.1 Peromyscus aztecus | reverse complement strand
AGTGGGAGCACTCTCCGTGGGGGACTCCGCCGAGCAACGTGGGACAAGTTAGGGCGACACCTGCTGAGGCCGGGGAAAACTCCCCAAGAGGAGACTCGAGGACTTAGGGGCTAATGCCGAGGGTGGTTGAAGGCGAACCTGTTTGGGATGTGCGAGGACTACTCGCTGAGAGGGTCCTGAGTCCCACAGACCATGCGGTGGGGAAAGGTCTGTTGCACTGCTTCTGAGGCAGAAGTCGGTAGAAAAATTTGTTGGAGGTATCATAGCTAGGTGGTCCTGCCCAAAGTCATTGCTCCTACCTGCCTTACTGTGGAAGTACCAGTTTCGTGGGTCTAGTAATGGAGAAAAGGTCGTGGAGGAGAGTTTCCAAGGGTGTTCTGGGTGTCATCTCCATGTGGGGGTGGTGGTGGTGGTGGTGGTGGTGGTGGTGGTGGAGGCTTTTGTTGCTGATGTCCTGAGTGCCTGCCTAATTTTCTTCATAATCCTCCTCAGCCTTCCAAAACCCAAAGTTGGGACATAGATAGGGAAAGAAAATACCAGAGGATGGGTAAGCTGAGGTCCAATAGTTTAGACACAGTAGATCCAGCCGGACTGTGCCCTTTTAAAATTCTGTTTCAATATTATCAGCTCCAGATTCGAAAAGTATCTGGAATTGTTTTGGGTGAAGAAGACTGACTCTAGGAAGTCTGAACTGGTTGATGTTGTGTTGGACCACTCCCCCTCACCTGGAGAAAAGAGCGTAGAGCCTGAGGGAGTCATACTTCTCTCAGATGCAGCTAAAAACTTCGGTTTCACAGAGAAGACATTTGACTTCCTGTAGCAGAATGAGCACTGAAATAGGAAGTGTTCAGAATAAGGGAGTGCCCGGCAACTGAGAGGTGAAGGGAGGGGGGGAAGGGAGGGGATGGAAAGCCTGGGAGCACTCTTGGGGGTTGTTGGAAGTACACAAACATGGAGTAAAACCAATAGCTTGTTAGTGTGGTGTGCTGAGCCTGTGATAGCAATGATCATTAATTACATCCAGAGAGTGCTGGCAGGGTGCTAGGCACTGTTTTAATTGCTCTCCATCTCGCCTGTTCAGCCACCTGAAATGGCTGGTGTCTGGCCACTTTTGGACTTGTTAAAAAATGGTACTTTGAGATGGTCCAACTTACTGACTCACTGACCTTTAGAACTGTCATATGAGGAGGATATCCTTGCATCCCTGTTTCACAGATGATAAAGCCAGGGCACAGAGAGGCAGGTCGTTTGTTAGCTGCTCCACAGCTAGTAAGAGGCAGAGTTGGAATTTTAGTGTCTGGTGATCTAGTCCAAAGCCTTGCTCTTAAAATTCCCCTACTCTTGACATCTCTCTGGAAGTTATCTGCTACTTTGGGTCTTTGTATATGTGCATCTTAGCAGATAGTTACCGTACGTGTGCAGTCAGTAACCACTAGATTTCTTCTTTCTCTTTGCTTCTTTTCCCAAAACCTTCATTTGATCAAAATGAGAATTGGGAATGTGAGTTTGGTGATTTCTGGCAGGGTTTTTTTTTTTTTTTTTTTTTTTTGACTTTGCTCATCGTTGTATCTTTTGGATTTTTTATTTTTTAGTTTTTCAAGACAGGGTTTCTCTGTGTAACAGCCCAGGCTGTCCTGGAACTTGCTTGGTAGATCAGGCTGGCCTCGAACTCACAGAAATCCGAGTGCCTCTGCCTCCCGAGTGCTGGGATTAAAGGTGTGTGCCACTACTGTCCATTTTACCTTTTGGATTTTAAGAACTGTAATAAAGTGCAAGGGAAGAGCATTGCAGGACCGAATTGTTGGATGATTGGTGCTGTCTTGTTCCCTGTAACTAGTGGACTGCTGGGTCTTGGTGTCATCAGTATTAACTGGCCAAACAGTTGAGGGGCCGGGAGAAGTACCACACTGGATAGTGTAAACAACAGAAATTAACTTTATTTGTCATTCTGGAGGCTGGAAGTTTAAGTGTCTTTGGCTTACAAATGGCTATCTTTCCCCCACTTCTTTACGTGGTCCTTGTTCATATCTGTCCCTGCCCTCACTTCTTCCGCTTACAACGTCACCTATCTCTAGATACAATCTCGAGTTCTGATGTTCTTTGAGTTAGAATCTTAATGTCTGTGTGAAGGTTTGGGCATAGTTAATTTAGTTAACTTTTGTTTGAGATGGGGTCTCAACACTGTAGCTCAGGCTGGCCTCAGACTCATTACAGTCCGGCTGCCTCAGCCTCCTGAGTGCCAGGCAGGAGCCATTGGACCTGACAACTTTGTTATTAAAATGTTTCAGTTTACCTCTTATATTTCATGTAATTGGTAAAATTCTGTTAGAGGGATACATTTGCATAAAAAAACGAACCTTTGAGAGTCCTGACATGGGGTGGATGCTTGAGAGTTAGCCAAATCTCAGCCACCACATCAAAACATTTCTTGCATTTGGAAAGGCACAGATGCCTTCTTGAGAGACTTGGGTTGTGAGCAGTCTCAGTGCAGGAAACACTCTTTGTATTCATGAGCTTGACATTCGTGTGTGACTCAGTGACTGACGATGGATGGTGTCTTGCAAGAGTTAGTGATCTTAAAACCTAAGTTGCCGTTGGGTAATGGCGTAGTAGAAGGCTTAGGGTGCATTCCTGGGATGCTGGCCATTCTTGTGTCGGCTGACTTAGGATAGGGACATCACTAACATTTGGTGGGTGTAGTTGTATTTATTGGACAGGCCTGTTCATTGTGAGCAAGTAAAAACTGGAGTGGGATGTCACCTCTAAGTGAACTTCATCCTGCAGTTCACCAAAGTCAGACCATTTGGGTAGTAGTCCTCATCACTTAGCAGATGTTTCATAGAAGTTTTGTGTGTTGATAACCTACCAGTTAGCATTTGAGATGAAATTTTATTTTGATGAGTCAGGCGTGGTGGTGCACTCCTTTAATCCCAGCATTTTGGAAGGCAGAGGCAGATGAAACTCTGAACTTGAAACCAACCTGGTCTACAGAGCCAGTTCCAGGATGGCCAGGGCTCCAGAGAAAACCCTGTCTCAAAAGAAAAAAAGAAAGAAAGAAATTCTGTTCTGAGAACACAGAGGACACAGAGATTGCTACTCAAGGTTATGCGATTTCCACCCCTGCGTTGGTTGATCCATTTAGCAAATAGTTTCTAGCCATCTCTTGGTTATTTGGCACTAGAGATAATAACGCATCTTTAAAGTGTTTTAAAAATTCTAGACACAAAGCGAAACTCCCACATAGATTGTTTTAAAGAGGCACGTGAGCATTGTTTAAAGTTTGTCCGAGTGTTATCGAGTCTTGCAACTGTCTCTTAGGGCCGAGGCAGTTTCCTTTGTTATTCTGTGGTCTCTGAAATAGCGACTTTGGCTTTTGTTAAACTATAAGAGTCAACACTTGAAAAAGAATCAGATTTCCTTTATATAAACTGTATATAAGAGTTTATTCTTGATGAATGAGGTATTGTCCATTGTTTATACAGCTATGATTGGGGATTTTACCAAAAACCCTGGCATATGAGCTGTTGACTTTAATTTCTGAGATTGTAGAAATATCACTTCTGAAGTTTAAGAGTAGTTTCACTTCAGCCCTTTTGTTTTGAAGCTGGGAGTTTTTATGAAGTCATTGGGATTTCAATTTTAGAATCTTCAAATGTCAGTGTAGTCTTTTGTAGCTCTTCAAGTCAAGGCATTAACTTTCTGTGGTTCTCCATTTCTGTATAAAATTCTCCAAGATTACCCCTTTGAGGTCAGGGTTCGTTGGTAGTTAGTTGCACTTCATGTGGTCAGGCTTTCTTTATCCTTAATTTTATTTTTTCTGTTTTTTTTTTTAAAAAGTCGTTTCTTTTAAGAATTGGTTTGGCGAGTTCAAGCCTTTTTCTGCACAAGAAATTTACAGTGTGACTACTTCCATATTTCACCATTTCCTGAGCTGTCTTTTCTTTGTTGTCTTTTATAGCTTCAGGAAACCATTGTGTAGATCTCTCTCTCTCTCTCTCTCTCTCTCTCACACACACACACACACACACACGCTCACTCACTCACTCCACAGCAAACTCTTTACGCCTGTTACTATGTTTTATTAGCGGTCTCAGAGTTTTAAATTTGAAATGTTGCTTTTTAACCTCTCCAGTTTATTGTGGTTGTCTAGCATGGCTGCAGAGTTTGAGCCGCATGGAAGTCGTAAGTGACCCATTTGGTTCTTGGCGCTAGTGAGAGGTGCATGCCTGATCCCGGCGGGAGGGGCTCACTGAGACTGTTTAAACTCCCCGCCGTCAAGTCAGTTTGCACTTTTGGGTCTGTATAAATGTCTGCTTTCTACTTCCTGTTTCTGTGTTACCTATAGAACCTAGTTGGATAGACAAAATGACCAAAGCTTTGCCAATAGAGGGAAAAGGTAAGCTAGTTCATTCTGGCTTAAATATATAGCTTTACATTTAAACGTCTGTTTTGAAGAGATAGCTGTGCCATTTAAATTCATAGAAATATGAATTTACCTAATGTGTGACTCTACACTATAACATTTCATCTCATGATACTTTATTTTTCATAAGTTTTCCAACCGTAGAGAACTTGGCCCTCTTAAGGTAGCCTGATCCACTGTAGGGCAGCTTTGCTTATTAGAAAATTCACACGTATGTTGAACTGAAATTTGATTCCTGGCAGCTCTTCATGTTCTGTGTCCTCATTGGGTGACCCAGCAAAAGTATAATCCCTCCTTAAAGAGAGCCAGGGATGGTGGTGCACACCTATAATCCTAGCACTTGAGAGGCTGAGGCAAGAGGATTGTAAGTTTGATGTCAATCTGGGATACAATAGTGAGAGCCTGTCTTAAAAAACACTCTTAGCTTTACTAATAGTTACTAGTAGAGAAAGTAGACTTTGTAGAGCAATTCCTAGAATGGTATTTGTAAAATAAACAATGTACTTTATTTTTTAATTGCAAGTAAGATATATTTTGTGTTTATATTTCTTCATCCACAGGCAGCTGAAAAAGTTGGATGAAGATAGTTTAACTAAACAACCAGAAGAAGTGTTTGATGTCTTAGAGAAGCTTGGAGAAGGGTGAGTATAGTTAGAATGTGTATAGAGCAGCGGGTCCCAGTCTTTCTCCTGGCACAGTAGCTGAGGAATGTGAGCCTCTCATGGTGTAAAATTCAAGCCTGCACAGAAGAAAGAGCGCCACGTTATCAGCATCATTCCAGGTGGTGTGGGAGGTACATTACTGCTTGCAATGCCTTGTCAGTCTCCAGCCTATCACTAAACTTAGTGATTGATCAGTAATTTCCAGTCTTTTTAATATTAAGGCTTTTATTGTTTTCTCTTACAGAATCTGTGATGTGTGTGATTTTATGTAGTTAACAGAAATGCTAATTAGATTATAATTCATTAAGGTTTTAAAAAGTCATGCAGGATGGTGGCCCACACCTTTAATCCCAGCATTTAAGAGGTAGAGGCATGTGGATCTTTGTGAGTTTGAGGCCATTCTGGTCTACATAGCAAGTTCCAGGCCAGCTTATATAGTGAGACCCTGTCAAAAAAAAAAGAAAGAGAAAGGAGTTAGACATAGGCAATTTTATATGCTGACCAGGATTTCTGACTAGTATGTAGTTACTAGTCAGTAAAAAATTATGGAATTCAGTGTTTTTGTGCAGCTTTGTGAAAAATAGCATATAAACTGGGAGCTATTGATGTCTTCTCAGGAGATCCACCATCTGAGGCTAGGAAATCGAGCTTCTTAAAGGACCGACTGCTGGTGGAGGTCCTGAGATGCTGCTGCAGTGACTGCAGCAGTAAATAGATGATGGGCTGTGATTGGTTTTCACTGATACAGGAGGGCGTGGCATCAGAGTTTCTTCTTTTGGTTGTCTGTGATTGATTTTCACTGATACAGGAGGGCGTGGCATCAGAGTTTCTTCTTTTGGTTGTTCGAGACAGGGTTTCTTTGAGTAGCTCTGGCCGTCCTGGAACTCACTCTATAGACCAGGCTGGCCTCGAACTCACAGAGATCCGTCTGCTTCTGCCTCCCGAGTGCTGGGATTGAAGGTGTGGGCCACCACACCCGGCTGCATCAGATTTCTTATACTTTTACATATCCTTTCAATTTAATTCTGTGTATTTATTGCTTCTTCTGTAATGATCACTACATTAAAATACTAGGGATACCTTAAGTGTTTAACTTTTGAATAGGTAATAAATTCATATGATTCAGAGATAGATAGTTAATGCATACGTAAACAGGCATTGTTGTATATGAAATTTTAGTCCCTTCAGAATACCTCTGACGAATGACTGACTGACTATGCTTTTTTCTTTTTCTGTGGTGCTAGGGATTGAACCCAGGGTCATACACACGCTAGGCAAGTGCTCTGCTTGAGCGAAGCCTCCCCTTCCCTCACTGTTTGAGAGTTTAGTGTTGTTATGTTTAAACACAGATCTGTAGCAATGACAAGTGCAGTTCTGGCTTCCATGGAATAGATTTTCACGGTTTGCCTCCTTGTTGAAAACATTAGTCTTCAACTTTCTGTTAGTTGAAAAAATACTCTTTGGGATCCATCAAAAAAAAAATCGAGCAGAGGAAGGAAGGAAAAGAACATGAGTTGTGATGCCCCAAGACAAGCCCAAGATGGTGGAAGACTGCCAGTTGAATGACATCATTAAAGGTATGAGGTAGCGACAGTCACTCTGTATCTCTTGCCTGGGATCTGTAGCTTTAGCTTGCTTGGCATTCTTGCTGTTCTGAAGGCGATTAGTCCATGCCCCTTAATCTAACAATGTTTATAGGTAGTTTTTGGAATATGATATAAGTGGTGGACATATATGTAACTAACTTGGTTTTTTTCATTTTTAATAAAAGCATGTTAGAGTAATAAAGAACCCACGCACTGAAGTCACACAGACCCGGGTTAAAAGCCTCGGTATCCTATTTATTAGTATAACAGATGAGCTTGTATTTTCGACCCTCACAATCTTCATCCACAAAGTAGGGATAATAATAATATCTGTTAAATGGTGTCTTGGAAAGTACTACATGAAGTAACAGATGTTAAGTACGAGGTACAGTGAGTGTCACGAACTGAATGCTCAGTAAGACACAACCATTATTTTTGAGAGTATCAGCCGAAGCATTTTTGAAACCTTATGTCACATCAAAGCTAAATCTTAAGTCTTAAAGTACAGTTAGGTGTTCTTAGCGCGGCCTGCTTGCTGTGCCTGATTTAGGAAATACCGAAATTATAGGCAGAAAATGTCAGAAAGATAATGTGGGGAAGACAACAAGCTAACTATGTTTTGTTTTTTAATTGTGTTTAGATACGGACGTCTTCAGCAGAAAACTTGAGAATTTCCCTCTAAAGATCCTTCCTCATGCTGTCATCTCATTGAATGTTTGAATGTCACCACAGACACTTGGATTTTTGTCATCCTGACTTAGTGAACCTGGGCAGTTTGATGGAGCTCGCATGACCCTAAAGGGAGACCTTCCTTACCTGAGCTTCTCTAATGCAGACACCACACCACCTTCAGATGTCCCTCAGTGAAGGCTTATGAAGCCACTGGACTTGGCTTGTTCTCCAAGCGAGCTTGTGCTGAAGAACCGTATTGGGTCCTGGAGCTGTGGTCATGCAGTTTTGAAGAAATCATGTGGCTCTGTGGCAGGGCAGTCACAGCTCGAACCAAGATGAGTGGAGAGCATCTGGAATGTTTAGAACGGAGCCTAGCATCCATTTGCTTCTGTTACTTCCAAGTTTTACACATTGGCTCTTTTAGTTTTTTTTTTTTTCTTTTTGCAGTATTAGATCCTCAGGTACTTTAGGCAAGTGCTCTATCACTGAGCTACATTCCCAGCCTTCATTGAAGTTTTTATCATAATAACAACTTATTCCCATAGTTCCATGCTAATGAGTGCTGCTGCCGAGTGAGACTTGTGCCTGTTTGTTGGGTTGCTGCAGAGACTGTTTATTTCCATGTTGGTTGTTTGTTTGTTTTCATTCATCCCTGCTTTGGTGGTTTTGTGAAACGGCTACTTCATTATGTTGGTTAACGCTGTAGGAGTCAGGTCGCGCGAGGGACTTGCCTGTGTGTGGGTTATTAGCTACTTTCTTGCATTGATGGAATACCTGCTGGAAACAACTGCAGAGAGGAGGAGACTGTCTCAGTCTGAGAGTGTATAGTCCAACGTGGTGGAAAAAGTGTGCTGGCAGGCACAGCTTGCAGCGTGACAGGGGAGCCTAAGGCAACTAGGGCACTAGACAGAGGGAGTTCTAAGGTAGGGTATAAACCTCAAGGCTCACCCGGTACCAGCTCACTTCCTCCAGCTTGGTACCACCTTACAAAGGTCCACAGCCTTCCGAAATATCATCATCTTCTGGGGACCAAGTGTTCAGTCACATGAGCCTGTTAGGGACATCTCACTTCCAAACCATAACCTTGGACATGATTGTCAAAGCCCAACTCCTTCAGATTGTGATCGCTATGATATGTGGGATCATGAATCTTTGCTCATTGATCACCTGCTCTCTTGGAGTTCCTTTGCCATCAGGATAGTGTAGGGGGTAGGGATTTTGTTCTGGTCATGATTATAGAACAAGTCCACTGGGAAGACTTGCTTCTCATTCCTAATGCATAAGAATAATGAGTAAAAATTCTATTAAATATTTAATCGTAGGGCAAAGGCATTAGCTTCTTTGGTGAATCAACTCCTATTTATAGTAACTATTTGTAGTAAAATTATGGAATGTTAAAACATGGAAAGCTGTGGAGAGCTTATCTATGAAGAATATTGCTCTCATGAAAGCAGACTTTCGGGAGCAGTAGATGTGGCAAACTACAGTACTAGTGCTGAGGGAAGGAAGAAGTTTGCACCCAGCAAAACTCATTCCAGCATGAAGATATTTTTGCACATACGGGGTCTAGTGTTTCAGAAAGGCCTTTGGATGGCAGTAACAGAACACCTGCTAGCTGTGGCCAACTGTGATGATTTAGTGACAAGCTACTACATCTCCCAGAAGTGGAGAGTTGACTTGCTAACGGTTGGTCTGGGCAGCTCTTACGGTCACAAGATGGTTATATTAGTTTCAAGTGTCATCCCTGTTGACAGTAACCAAAGCCAGGAGGAAAGTGACAGGTGAAAATGGACAGCCCTATGTGCTTGTCTTCCCCCGGAAGAAAGTCTTCAGAATTCTAGCCATACAATGGCCAGATCTAGGTTAGATTTTTGCTGCTTGTTCAGTCACGGGCAAAAGAGAAATGGAGTACCGTGACTGGCAGGGCCTATCACAGTTTCCCCAAGGGCTAACACCTGCTATCCGAATAGAGTTACTTCAAGGAACAGGGCAGTGACTGGGTCTTCCACGGATGCTCAGCAGTTGGTTTTCTGTGGTAAAACAGTGTTTGAAACTCTGTGAGCGTCTTCTTACTCCTTTTTAAGTGTAAGGGATTCAGATAGAACTTTATATGTGTTCTACATTCATAGATATTTCTTTTTTTAAAAAGAGGTTTTAAAAATCTATTTTGACATTAAGATAATTCCTTTTTTGCAGTGTAAATGCTATGTTATTTTGACATCTTAGGTCATATTCTTTATTTTGATTTTCTTTTCACCAAGATAGTATGTAGAAACAGGTGTGTTTGGGAAATTTATTCTTTTAGGTTTTTGAGACAAGGTTTCTCTGTGTAGCTCTGTCTGACCTGAAAGTTCCTCTGTAGACCAGGCTGGCCTTTAACTCACAGAGATCCACCTGCCTCTGCCTCTCAGGTGCTGGGATTAAAGGCATGTGCCACCACCACCTGGCATGTTTGGGAAATTTAAAAAGATGATTTTCTCATATTTCACTGAGAGCTGCCCTGGACATTAATGGAAAAAACAAACAAACAAACAAAAATACTGTAAGATTCTGGTGGGATCTCACTTGAGCACCATAACTGTCTTGGAAGAGAGTTTGTATTTTTTATATTATATCATTTATTCATTCATTCATTCATTCATTTATTTTTATTTATTTATTTATTTATTATTTATTTATTTATTTATTTATGGTCATCTTGTGAATAAGACAACCAAGACACAAGAGAGCTAACTCATGTGTTTATAACAATGGGGGACGCAGTCTTCCATCTTTAGATTCTAAACCTAATGTTCTTGCAGCACCCAGATTGAATGAACATAGAACTTTGGTTTTGATAAGGAGCTTTTCAAGGCAGAAAGATTTGCATATGTACTGTTCTTCTGACACTGTCGTGAAGGAGGCTCAGGTCCTAACGAGTCTCCATATTTTAAACATTGCAGCGTGTGAGAGGAACGAGGACAGAAAGACTAATAGAGAGGCTGTAGGAAAACAGACACACGTGTTGTGTTGGTGTGGAGAGGAAACATCATTGTGTTCAGTCTACATGGGTTCACATCATAAGCTCATCACTTAGGTGACCTTGGGTAAATCACGTGACCTCTAAACTTTTAAATTTTACGTCTAAAATAAGCACCTCTTTGTCTTTAAAAAAAATTTTATTTTCAAAGAATAGGCCCAGATGTATTTTTCTAGCAGATACCAGGGATGGTGGATGGAAACTATTACAGTAATTTGAAAATCAAAGTTTAGACCTGATAACTCTTTGGGTGCTAGGGATTAAACCCAGGGCTTTGCTCATGCTAGATAAGTGCTCTACCACTGAGCGACACCCTGGTTCCCAAATGTGAAGTTTTAGGGTGCCGTCTTCTCCCCCAGGTATTTAAGCCATGTCAGTTTTGCAAACGTAACTAAGCTTGTAAGCATTAGGCACTTGGGATAGAAAGTAGGCCTGTGGGTTGATTGTGCTAACCTGGTTTTCTGTCTGGGTGCTCTGGCTTTATAAAGCGTCTCCTTCCCCAACTGCAGGTCTTATGGCAGTGTGTACAAGGCTATTCATAAAGAGACTGGCCAGATTGTTGCTATCAAGCAAGTGCCCGTGGAGTCAGACCTGCAGGAGATAATCAAAGAGATCTCCATAATGCAGCAGTGTGACAGGTAAGGCACCCTCTGACAGAACGCGCTTCTGTGTTTGCTCTGATCACATGGTTTGACACCTACAGATCGGCTTGCTGAGACGTTTGCAGAGGGCGAGGTCGGTGGATAACTGCGTACTTTCTGAAAAATGAGTTTTCCTAGATACACAGTTTCCATTTTTGCATTTTTCCCTTCCTCAATTAGCTCTTAGAGATGAGGAAGAAGAGGCAGACAGTGGCACCTTCTTTCTTTCTTCCTTTCTGTCTTCCTTCCTTTCTTGCTTGCTTGCTCTCTTTCTTTTGAGAAAACTGAGAGATAGCTGAGATAATTTGAATACCTTTTAGCCCCAGAAACTATAGAATATTAGATAATTCAAATATCTTTTAGCCCCAGAAACTGTAGAATATCAGATTGGTCTATAAAAAGGGACTGTTTGTTTAGGTATTAACTGTTATTTTTATTCGTGTCAAGAATTCTTAAGTGTTTTAATTTTGAGGAACTAAGATTTGTCAAAAGCTATAAGCAGGAAGTTGGCCCCAAAGTCAGCCACAGAAGAGCACGTGATCTGCCGTGAAGTTCCATGACAACAGGAGCTGGTCACTGATGGAGCGGGCATACCCAGCACTGTTTAGATGGGAGAGACAAGTAAGGTGAAGGGAAGGCCTAGGTCCAGGGGGTTGGAAGTGAGGGTGAAGAAGTTTTGCACTTGAGGCGGCATCCGCGGCCGTGTTGGTGAGCAAGTTTATTACTCCTGTTTGTCAAGCTTCAGCGGTAGGTTGTGTGGGGGCAAAGGGTCTTGTTATTTTTCAGGGTTCTTAAATCTCCCTGACCTTGAAGTACAGCTGCCGCTCATCTTCTATTGTATTTTCCTTTTTGTGGTTATTGTCCACTATACAAAAATCTCCTTTTTTTTTTTTTTCTGGCTGGATTTTTTTTTTTCTGGTGAGAATTAAGTTAGAAGTTTTTCTTTTTCTCTATATGATTTACTTTACTCAAACTCGTTTTAATTGGCAAATTGTATATAAACAGAGTATGGAAAATGCTTCTAACTAAAGAGGGTTTTGTTTTTTTTTAAGATTTATTTATTTTTACTTTTTTATGTGTATGCTTGCATGTATATATGTGAACCACATGTACCCGAAGACTGTGGAGGCCAGAAGATGGTATCAAATCCCCTGGAACTGGAATTATAGACAGCTGTGAGCTGTCATGTGGGTGCTGGAATCCGAACCTGGGTCCTCTGTAAGAGTACCGTGTGCTAGGAAGTGGTGTTTTGAAGATCCTTCTGGGCTAAGCCTTCTAATTTAAAAAAAAAAAAAAAAAAAAAAAAAAAAAAAAAGACAGACAGGGCAGAGTCCTTGTGCTCTGGGAGTTTTGTTTCTTTGCTTCTTTGTTTGGTTTCCTTGTCACTGTCTTTTGAGTAAGGACAGGGTTTAGGGGACATTGCCTGGTTTGCTAGGAAAAGCAGCTGGAGTGAGAATGTCGGTTTCCCCCCTTTTTCTGGGAGTTCATAGGCCAGGCATGTACAGTCAGGAAATGCAGCCGACAGTACAAGACTGTACAGAGCATATCCCAACAGTGTGTTTGGACGATAGAGTAAGTGACTGCAGGGGGGTGGGGTGGGGTGGGGTGGCGGAGTGGGTGGGTGGGTGTGTGTGTGTGTGAGCCGTAGGGAATCAGTTCCTGTGCTGTCACTAATACTCATTTTATGTGCTGTGTTTTCCTTCTGTCCTTGTCACTGGTGTATGTCCCGAGAATGGAGGGGCATTTGAGATGGAAAGTCAGGGAGCCTGGGTAGTTTGAGCGTCTTTGGTTGCTATGCAACCTGGCTTCCAACAGCAGTCCAGCTGTTAATGCTACAAGTTGTCAAGACAGGTTTTTCATTTTACTGGGGTGCTTGACTTCTCAAGTATTTCTTATTTGGTGTCTCTCTTCAAATTTAAGACCTAAGGTTCTAGATTTGATACTAAATATTCTTTCTTTATATTATGTAGTGATGATTTTGTTACTCCCAATTATACTATGACTTTTTTGGAAAAAAGAAAAGAAAAAAGATTATTTTTCTTTTTGGTAATGTTGGACCCCAAAGTTTAGGGTCTCGAGTGGGCGCCCCAAGAACCCAGACTCCAGTCCAGTTGATGCATTGGCAAGAGGTTTTTATTGCGGCTGTATACAGTCGGGCAAACTCAGCTCAAAGAGCAAGAGTCGCACCGTACTACAGTCACATAGGCACTTTTAAAGGAAAAACCCACAAAAGTCACAAGATTACAATTCCCATACAATCACAGAGTAATCACAGAGTGGGTACAATGGGTACAGTTACGTCAACCTCAAGGGAGTATGGGGGGGGGGGAAATGGAGCTTACACAAAGGTCACAGTGGTCCTTTCTGGAACATTTGCAAACTATCCCAGTCACAGTTGAGCACATCTCTTTTTTTTTTTTTTATTTATTTATTATGTATATAGAAGAGGGTGCCAGATCTCATTACAGATGGTTGTGAGCCACCATGTGGGTGCTGGGAATTGAACTCAGGACCTCTGGGAGAGCAGTCAGTGCTCTTAACCTCTGAGCCATCTCTCCAGCCCTCTGAGCCATCTCTCCAGCCCTGAGCACATCTCTTAACAGAAATCTCTTTACATTGTTATATTGTTGCAGGGGTGGTCAGCTTGCCCTGGGAACTAGATTTTTAGTTCCTCATTTCCTGAAGTTTGGGCTTGGGGGTGTAAGCCTGAAGGGTTAGGGTCTTTCAGTAAAATCATTGTTATATATCCCTTGGTATATCTTTCCATGTGGGGGTTTAACTGTGATTACTTTATTGTTTTATAGCTTACCCTTCTCTTCTCTCTTGAAAACGGGACACACACACACACACACACACACACACACACACACATTTTATATATATATGGGTGTTTTGCCTACATGTGTGTCTGTGAACTACTTGCATGCCTGGTGCCTGAGGATAGAAGAGGGCACCAGATCTCCTGGAACTGGAGTTACAGACAGTGGTGAGCCACCATGTGGGTGTTAGGACCTGAACCCCCGTCCTCTGGAAGAGCAGCAAGTACTCTTAACAGCTAAGCCATGTCTCCAGTCCCAGGACATACTAACATTATTTATTAAATATTCCTCTAACATGTTCCATGGACTGGTGGTGCCATTATTCCTTAAGTTCCCTCATATTGGATGGTCATTTAAATTGTATCTAATCTCTCTTTTGTTATCATTCTGTGTTGGTAGCTAATTTTTTTGAGAATTTGTGATTATTTTCTGAGGATAAATTATACATTTATACTGTTCTCTTGTTTTGAATGTGCATTATTACTCTTAGGAAAAGTGATCCCATTTCATGTTTTTATCAGGAGATTGCTCCTGTTAGTCCTAACTAGAAATAATTCAGTTTTTGAGATGAGAAATTACTTCCATGCATTGAACAGAGTGAACTAAAATGTCTGCGGACGTTCCACTGATTTGTGTTGTGTTTCTCTCCAGCCCTCATGTAGTCAAATATTATGGCAGCTACTTTAAGAACACAGACCTGTGGATCGTTATGGAGTACTGTGGGGCTGGCTCTGTATCGGATATCATTCGGTTACGAAACAAGACGGTAAGTTTACCTCCGAGAAGGGGCTGCGGGCTAGCATTTTTGTCATTTTTCTCGGGCCTTTCGTTCACATGCTGCTTCTACAGTAGGGAAATGACTGTCAGATTCTTCCTTTTCCTTGGGTCTTTGCTCCTTTTTACTCACTTACCTCCCGCCTCCAACAAAGACAGAATCTCAGTATGGTCTTTACTTTTGATTCTTCTGTTCCAGCCCAAGTGCTAGGATCACAGATGTATTACCATCACTCCCTCCCCCTACCTGAGTGCTAAGATCACAGGGTGTGTTACTACCCCCCACCTGAGTGCTAGGATCACAGGGTGTGTTACCCCTAGCCCAAGTACTAGGATCACAGGGTGTGTAGCTCCCTGCCCAGCTCAAGTGCTGGGATCACAGGGTGTGGCACCATGCTCAATTATCTCTTAAATGTGGCAATTTGATATTGACTCATTCCAGTGATTTTTGTTTACTTTTTATTAGGTAAAATAATTATCATTCATGGTTTGGGGATGAATTTTCATTTTTTGAGACAGGCTTTCATGGTGAAGAGTAACCTGGAACTGACAGTGTAGCCCAGGCTGGCCTTGAACTCACATTCCTCCTATGTCGTTCTCCCTACCAGGTCTGGCTGTTATAGAATGACTTTTAAAAATATTTGAATTTTAAAAGTTATGTGTCTGAGTAAGTTTGTGTATGTGAGTATAGGCACCCATAGAGGCCAGGTCTTGCTTACCCTGCAGCTGGAGTTACTGGTAATTATGAGCCCCACAGTCTTCAGGAAGAGCAGAATGCTCTCTTAATTGCTGAGTCATCTCTTCACCTCTAGGAGTTTTGAATGTTTCCTTTTGGATTTGAATTTGTCCTCCTACCAAGTATAGCCACAGAGTGGTTTCTTCTACTTGCTGTTGCATAGGGAATGAGCCGATTATAAAAGAGTATTTGTTATGCCTGAGATTGTAGGATTGCAGAGTACTGCTTTAGGCATTAGGGATCCAGTAGTAAGTAGAAGAGACCACAGCGTATGGTGTGTGGTGCTGTATGGCAGCACACCTTTTTGTAGGGAAATAAAAGCAAACAGGTGGCAGCTGGAAAGAGAATGCCAGGTAACGAGAAATACTCTGGAGAAAATTAATAAGGATGGTGATAGGAAAGTGGTAAAGAATGGTGGTTGGCAGAGCAGCAGGAACAAAATCTCCTGAAGGGACACTGTAGGGAGGAACCAGCCAGTGTGAAGACTCGGAGACTGCAGTGTGTTAGAAGTACAGCCATTGAGACAGAGGGGATTAGACAAAGGGGACCTCAGGACAGGTGGGCAGCCATGATGATGTTGGGTCTTGTTAGGTCATGGTGCTGTGGCTGAGTTTTATTCCAGGTACAGAAGGAACATGTCTAGATTCTAAGAAAGTGAGTGAGTCATCTGACATGCCATTTGAAAAACAACTCTAGTTTCTGTGTAGATTGTTGAAAAGGGAAATTTTAGCTCTTGTGTGGTTTTGGTTTTGACTGTGAGAATGGGAGTGTGCATCCCCACGTTAAGTATTTGCAATGTTGTAAAAATTAACTTAAGCCGGGCGGTGGTGGCGCACGCCTTTAATCCCAGCACTTGGGAGGCAGAGGCAGGCGAATCTTTGTGAGTTCAAGGCCAGCCTGGTCTACAGAGCTACACAGAGAAACCCTGTCTCGAAAAAAAAAAAATTAACTTAAGTATGCAGAAGTATACTGTAAATCATGAAGTAGTATATAAGTTATAAGAGGGGACTGTTTTGAAACTCAAGTTATGCCATGTGGCGGTGGCGCACACCTTTAATCCCAGCACTTGGGAGCCAGAGTCAGGTGGATCTCTGTGAGTTCGAGGCCAGCCTGGTCTACAGAGCGAGATCCAGGACAGGCACCAAAACTACACAGAGAAACCCTGTCTCAAAAAAACAAAAAAAAAAAGAAAGAAAGAAAAGAACTCAAGTTATACATTTTTGTATATCATTGTTTCCTTTTCTTAATTTACATTATTGAGAATTTGTATGTTTTCTTAATTAGTAAGTTCTCTAGCCAAGAGTAGTGCTGTGACATAATACACATTTCTGGTACCAAATGGTCAGCCCTGAAAACATGTATACAAGTAACATTGTACAGATGGAGGAGGTTATATTTATGTATTAGGAATATTTATATATGTCTATATATTGTATATATGCATACACACAAACATATAGGAATGTAGCAACAATGAAAAAAGAGGCCATGAATTTGACAGAGAGCAAAGACTCGGGGGCCTTGGAGGGAGGAAAGGGAGGGGAGGGAGGAGATAATATAATTATAATCTCAAAAAATGAAATAAATACTTTAAGAGAAGTTGAAGCCTTGACTACTTTGTTGATTTAAAATTGAAGCCCCGGGCTTTGTGTGCAGCAGCAAGTTGTTTCTGGCCTCTCAGCAGTCCAGAATTAACTCTGTCAGTGGTTTCTGTTCCTTTTGATATCCTAACACTAGTTTCTTAGTCTCTGTACTTAATTATTAACTGTGTTACCTCGAAACTATTTAATGTGACAGCCTCCAGCCACGGGGGACTAGAATTACTGTAGCTTAAGTTTGAAGAAATAGGACCACAGAAAGATGTAAAAACTTTAAATTTTTATCATGATAGAACCTGTCTCAAAAAAATGATGATGGTAGAATGATGATACTGTGTTAAGTGAGGTTGTCCAGGCTGAGGGCGACAGACACCACGTGCTCTCTGACGTGGGTCTGTTCTGATGTGGATCTTAGCTGCTCATGTGGGTAACTGCTGTCCACGTGACGTGGGTCTGTTCTGATGTGGATCTTAGCTGCTCATGTGGATAACTGCTGTCCACGTGGGGTAGGAGAACTAGAAAGGGCCCACAAGAGGGAAAAAGTTCATTTTAAGCAGAAAGTTACTGTATAATTAAATCTAAGTAGATGTTAGCTGTATATAAAAACTAAAAAGGTCATGATTAAGGTCTGACCACCTGTGAGAAGTTTTAAATCCTGATTATGTTCTTTTAGGAATTGCTGTCAAGTTCACTTGCAGGTGCGTCTCCTCTTCTGATGATGACCGCTGCTGCTGCTGCTGCTGCTGCTGCTGCTGCTGCTGCTGCTGCTGCTGCGGCGGGGCCTCCTGTTTTTGTGCATTTCTACATGTTAAACTATTTCCACTGAGTCTCATTGTTCTTTTGTTGATGCTTTCCCTCTTTATTAGTTCTCATTATGCAAATTTAAATCTTAGAATAAAAGTAAAAGAAAGTAGTGCCAGAAGTACAAGCCGGGTCTTACTAATCCTGGATCCTTTTGTCCACAGCTTACTCCTGAATGTGGGTTGTTTGCCATGCTGGGAATTGAGTGAGAGTTGGATGGATTTTGTTTAGGATTTGGGTGTGATCTGCAGAGATGGCATAAGGTCTGATCAGAAGCCCTGGGTCCGTCTCCAGCACTTAGTCACTCTAGCCCAGTGGTTCTCAACCTTCCTAATGCCACGACCCATTAATACAGTTCCTCATGTTGGGGTCACTCCCAACCATAAAATTACTCTGTTGCTACCTTATAACTGTAATTTTGCTACTGTTATGAATCGTAATGTAAATATTTGATATGTGATTCCAAAGGGGTCTCGATCCACATTGTTCTAGAGCTATTTCAGTTCCCACTCTTGATGCTTGGGATACAAAAGTAAGCAATGAAACATTTTTTAATGTGTACCTGTAATAAGGACAACTGTGTAGTAAGTCAGGTTGTCTCTGTGCTGACAAGGTAAGATAAGGGAACAGAATGGCCAGGCATGGAGGAGGAAAGGCCTCTGCTGTTCTGATGAGTGGCATTTGGGTAGTCAGTGAAGAAAGCCGAAGTACAGATGTGTGGATGAAGAGGAGAGCCTTGGAGGTAGAGGGAACAGGCAGGCGGAAGGAGCGAGAGGGACCACAGCTTTTAGGAAACGTAATGGCCAAAACAGCTGTGCGTGAGTTTGGAGGTAACTTTCCCCTTTTCTGATATGGGATGTAAACAGAGTTGGAATGTCTTACTGTTTTTTTGTTTTTCAGTTAACAGAAGAGGAAATAGCTACAATATTACAATCAACTCTTAAAGGACTGGAATACCTTCATTTTATGAGAAAAATACACCGAGATATCAAGGCAGGAAATATTTTGCTCAATACAGAAGGGCATGCAAAGCTTGCAGATTTTGGAGTCGCAGGTCAACTTACAGTAAGTAAAAAAGGTGACTGGTACCAGTACTTTAGCTGTGTCCCCAGAAGGTCACTGAGTGATTAATTTTCCTCTCTCTCTCTCTGTGTGTGTGTGTGTGTGTGTGTGTGAGAGAGAGAGAGAGAGAGAGAGAGAGAGAGAGAGAGAGAGATTCGTGGTATGCCCATGTGCATATTTGTTTCGTATGGAAGCCAGAGTC
This sequence comes from Peromyscus aztecus, assembly GCA_902168405.1. Classification (NCBI taxonomy): domain Eukaryota; kingdom Metazoa; phylum Chordata; class Mammalia; order Rodentia; family Cricetidae; genus Peromyscus; species Peromyscus aztecus. The sequence goes on along the minus strand of CABHPQ010126198.1, from coordinate 729 downwards.
CATGTTGGCTGTCTTCCTTGATTGCTCTCCACCTTACTTTCTGAGACACTGTCCTTCACTGACCTGGAGGTCATTGATTCAGATAGGCTGGCTGGCCAGTGCACTCCAGGAATCTGCCTGCCTCTCTCTGCCTCTCCAGTTTGGGATTACAGGTGTGTGCTGTAGCATCTGGCTTCTTGTGTGGAGCTGGAGAGCTGCACTCAGGTTTTCATACTTACATGGCAAATACTTTACCAACTAAGATGTCATCCCAGCCCCTACTTATTTAAAAAATATATATAATACTTAATTTAATTATGTAATACAAATTTGTAGAATTTACAAGATTACCAAATAGGTAGTAGGAGTTTTAGATCTTTTTCTGGGGTTCAAGTTCATGATTTAACTTCTATAAAGATGGAAACTAACATAAGACGGCAGTATTGATTTAATTCTAATACATCAGGGACATAAAAGGAAGACAGATTGGAGCAGGCTGCTTTCCTTCAGCAAGGCAGAGGCTCCCATCCGGCCTCCAAGCAGTTCAGTCACCACACTGGAAGCGCTCCGGCCTGCTTCAGTGTGGGCTCTTGATTTCCCTCTGTTCTCGCTTGTGCTTGCCAGCGAAAAAGGAAGCTGTTCAAAACAGGAGGACTAGAATGATCTGGCTTTGTAAAATAACCGATGAAGTGTAAAAGTCTATGTAGAAAAATGGATACAGCTCTACCTAGATAAACACGAGTCTCCAAC
>CABHPQ010126195.1:3707-20105 GCA_902168405.1 Peromyscus aztecus | reverse complement strand
CTTTCTTCTTTTTTTGGTTTTTTTGAGACAGGGTTTCACTGTGTAGTCCTGACGGTCCTGGAACTCACTTTGTAGACCAGGCTGGCCTCAAACTCACAGAGATCCACCTGCCTCTGTTTGGGACTAAAGGTGTGCATCACTACCGCTCGGCTATATGAAACCCTATTTAAAAAAAGAACTGTGCTTACAAGTTCAGAAGACTGAGTGAAGGTTCATCTCTTATAATTTCTCTGTCTCCACAGACAGACCCTGTAGGACATTAAATCCAGGAGTGCCCTAGCAGGAGAAGCATAAGGGGATGTCGGCTGGATGGACAGGTGCAGCTCCACAGAGACAGGAGGAGGCTACATATGACCCTGACTGTCCCTACCAGTGCAGACAGCAGTTTAGGGAATCCACAGGACACACAGACACATGGATACCACACACACAGGGACGGACGGACACACACACACACACACACACACACACACACACACACACACACGGATACACACACACACACATGGATACACGCACGCACGCACACACGCACGGCATGGGTACAGACCTGCTTGGGAGCAGCAGCAGTGCACCATGGTCAGGCTCCTCCATCGTGTCTAGGCACTCTGAGGGTACAGCTGAGCCACCAGCACTGTCGGCGTCCCCCTCGGGCTGAAGCTCGGGATGCACCAGGGTGCTGGTGTCCTCATCTGTGAAGGTCTCACACTCACTATAGGTACTCTCAGACCCCATATATGCGCTGTCGGTCACCTCATTGGCCTAGGAGAGAGAACCAACAGTTAGCCTGGACAACTATGGAGGCCAAATTGATAGAGGACACAGCACCACCAAAAATAACAGCCATATCCCTAAACATTGATAAATGATTTGATAAATCAGGACTCAGCATATGTGTGTGCAACACACACACATTTGTTGCAGACTAAACACAGGGCCTCTGAGATGCCCTATGTGATCTGCCATTTAAGTGCACCCTCAGCCCCTTATTTTTAAAATGAATGAGAAAAGACAAAAATATGCATAGAGGTGCGCATGGTGGAGCCCACCTGTATTCCTGGCACACAGAAGGCAAGGCAGGAAGACCATGAGTTCAAGGCCAGCCTGGGCTAATAGAAAAACATTGTCTCAGAAAGACAAAAGTGGAGTCGTTTTCAAATCAGCTGAATAATAATACATCTAAAAGATACAACACATCCCAGAATTACAAATATCCCCAATAGAACCACTTGGTTTGTGGTTTTCAGCATGGATATTACTTACAGTAAGGAATTACTATACGACAGTGTAAGACTGTGCTTTTTAAAATGAAGACATCACCGCTGGCAGGGTGGCTCAGTGAGTAAAGGCACAAGCCACCTAGCCCAATGATCTGAGTTCAATCCCCAAGACACACATGGTAGACGAGAACTGACTCCCCGAAACTGTCCTTGGACCTCCACACACATAAACACATAAAAATTAGTAACAATAAAAATGTATAAAAATCAAATTAAGATATCATTATCAACAGCTATTTTTGCATGTTTAGGCTTCTGCTGTTTTTTTTTTTTTTTTTTCCCCTTCTTTGGTTTTGGTTTTTTAAGACAGGGTTTCTCTGTGCAGCTCTGGCTGTCCTGGAACTTGCTCTATAGATCAGGCTGGCCTCAAACTCAGAAATCCACCTGCCTCTGCTTCACCCGTGCTGGGATTAAAGGCGTGGGCCACCATGCCCGGCCAGGATACTGCTTTGAAATGTGAAGTCAAGGTGTAACCTCTAATGCTTATTAGTCAATGTCTCCTTTCCAGTCGTACCTGTTTTCCCCTATGGACAGAACACAGCACGGGGCTCAACTTAGGGCAGACAGTCAGAATTTAAATAATACCAACGAACTGAAAACCAAAGAAGGATAAAGGAGGGCATTTCCTACTTAAAAGTTCAATTTTAATTACCATGAAGCTGCAAGTTAGGGTAAGCCTCTGACATTTCATATTCAGAAGATTCTGAGGTTAACAATTTGTAAATAGGATTTCTGAAAACTTGCAGTTCTAGCAGGAAAAAGATGCCCTTTGTCCCTCAGGTCTGGTGTTCAAAGGAGTGTGAGGAACCTGCAATCCTCCCAGAAGACCTGAGCCTCTAGGCTGATGAGAAGCCAGCTCTAATCTTGTTAGCCCCACTAACAGCATGTGACCTGAGCTTCGACCGCAAAGGGAGCTGTAGGTATTCATCTTAAGGTTCCAGTGGATGACAAGGGTGGGCACTTCTTAGAGCAAGAAAGGAAACAAGACCGCATAGTCATGCTTCCAAAGGGTACAAAATTCATCAATACTAAGTACTTTGTAGAAAGCAGCATGTCAAAATCTAAAACCAAAGCCAAACAATGGTGGTACACACATTTAATTCCAGCACTCGGGAGACAGAAACAGGCAGTTCTCAATGAGTTCAAGGCCAGCACGGTCTACATAGTAAGCTCCAGGCTGCTGAGGTGATATAATGAGACTCTGTCTTTAAAAAACTCTAAATGAGAAAGCGACCTTTACTTCTGTTTCACCGGTGCACCTAAGCAGCTTTCTCCTGAATGAGGCAGGCCAGGACTCCATCCTGCAGAAGCCAGTTCAGACAGGCTAGCACAGCAGGCAGGCACAGGCAACTGTCCAAGGCCTGGCCTACAGGAGATGGTGGACAAACAGGACACCATCCTGTGTAGACTCCTGATGGTCCATGAGGGGAGGCTGATAGTCACTTACCCAGGCACTAAGAAAACACTGTAGATTTCTGAGAAGAATGAAAACAAAGACTAGACAGAGTTCATTAGCAGTAAGCAAAAACTTCTAAAAGAAGGTTGTGCCTGGTGCACAAGTATGGCCCCACAAGAGACCCTGCTCAGCACCAAGCTGTGGGAGAAAGGGAGCAGGGAGACCCATGAGCTGGACATCTAGGCCCCAACACTAACCTGGCAGGACCTTCCAAGACCTGAGTAGGTTGTTGCTTATAATAGAAAGTGATCAAGCCTGACAGTGATGGTGCATGCCTTTAATCCCAGCACTTGGGAGGCAAAGGCAGGTGGATCTCTGTGAGTTCAAGGCCAGTCTGGTCTACAGAGCGAGCTCCAGGACAGGCACCAAAACAACACAGAGAAACCCTGTCTCGAAAAAACAAACAAAAGTGACCTTGAGGTAGCTTTAAAAACTTTGGATTTATATTTTTATTATATGTGTATGAATGTTTTGCCTTCATGCATGCATGTGCACAACATGTATGCTTGTTGGTCTCCTGGAACTGGGGCTGTGGGTGGTTATAAGCCACCATATGAGTGCTGAGAATTGAACCCAGGTCTGATGCAGGAGCAACAATTGCTCCTAACTGCTGAACTATCTCTCCAGCTTGAGGCAGCTTTTTAAAAGCCAACTCAAGGTGTTTTTTAGCAGATTTTTTTTTCTCATATTGCTTTGTTTGTATATTTTTTTTTAAATCTTACTGGCCGTTTGCTCATATAATATAGTTTCTGATTGTGTTTTTATGAGTTTTGTTTTTGTCTGTTTGTGTGTCTCAGGGTGTGTGTTTCTGTGCTTTTTTGTGTTTTTTTTTGTTTGTTTGTTTTTTAATTTGTTTGTTTTCTAAAGAAAGAGACAGACAAAAGGCCTGGAGTTGGATGAGTAGTGGGGTGGGGAGGATCTAGGAGAAGATGAGGAAGAGGAAACCATGGTCAGAATATATTGTATGAATTTTCAATTAAAAAAATAAAAATATCCAGGATAGGCTCCAAAAGTTACACAGAGAAACCCTGTCTCAAAAACCAAAAATAAAATAAAATAAAAAATAAAAATAAAAATATCCCTAGGCAGTGTGGCACGAACCTTTAATCCCAGCACTTGGGAGGCAGAGGCAGGCGGATCTCTGAGTCTGAAGCCAGCCTGCTTGGTCTGTAGAGTGCGACCTTGTCTCAAAACAAAACAAGAAACGATGACTCATCCAGTAAAGGCACTTGCCATCAAGCCTGATGACTGGAGTTGGATCCCCAGGACCCAAATGGTGACCTCCACACCTGCACCGTAGAATGTGTGACCCCTATTAATGTAGTAATTTGTTTCTTAAAGCCAACCCACATACACTCACTGCGCTCACTGCTCCTCCCTGGCCATGTGCACCCAGATTTTCCAGCACAGCTCGGACACTGGGAATAAGTGTAACAAGTTCTCAGTACCGTTAGCACATTTCTTCCTGGGATGGAAACAGTCTGAAGGCTCGAGCCTACTCATTACATGGAGTTCTCACGATGCTGAGGGTGGTGTCTCTGGGAGCACAGGCCAAGGATGGCACCTTCCTTGGAGTTTAGGCAGAGTATTAGGACAGAATCAACTCTACCACCACGAGAGCAAAGAGGCAAATGTCTACATCTCCATCTGTACCACAGATCCTGGAGGGAGGCTGTAGGACACAATCTCAACTCATTTCTAAAGGATCCGTCCCTTCTGCAGAACTATGGAGTAACTGCAGAGCTCCAGTCAGAGAGGGGGACATGGTTGCATGTGTAAACTTCAAAGTAAACAAATGAGGTCAAGAGGTTCCATCCCCAAGCACTGCAAAAAGTACTCAGGGTCCTCTGTGGGATGTGGGACACAAACATGAAGCCCCCAGATTGCTAATAGTCTACCAGATGCAAGTTTAGCCACAAAGAAAGAAGACCCGGACTCTGAGGTGCTGGGAGGACATCTAGGCCCCAACACTAACCTGGCAGGACCTTCCAAGACCTCAGAGTAGGTTGCTGCTTATAATAGAAAGTGATCAAGCCGGGTGGTGGGGGTGCATGCCTTTAATCCCAGCACTCGGGAGGCAGAGCCAGACGGCTCTCTGTGAGTTCGAGGCCAGCCTGGTCTACAGAGCGAGCCCCAGGACAGGCACCAAAACTACACAGAGAAACCCTGTCTCGGAAAAAAACAAAACAAAACAAAAAAACCAGGCACCAAATCCCCACCTTGGAGCAGAGTTCTACTGCACAGTTCATGACACAGCACACAGCCTCACCCACTGGGCTCCATCCATCAGCCAGTTAGAACACAGCTTTGCGGAGAAGACAACACTCTATAGTACCGACTTCTAAATTTTTACCTACTACCAAAGTAAAGACGAACTCACTTTAAAATCAAAGTGCCTTAAAAAACTTCCCAATGTGTCGTTACATTCACTAGTAATCGATCATCTAAGGCACCAAGAGACGGATGAGACCCTTAATTCAGGCTATCAGTTATGGCTAACACTGCCTGGCAGCTCCCACAGTCCAGGCTATGGTTCCTCCCTCCACAGAAACAGAATTCAGGCTCAATCCAGACACAGTGCACTCTCGGGTCTCTCCTTACCCTCAGGTGATGGCCAAGTACCTTCACAGGCCTGTCTCTGGGCCCAGGCTCCGGGAAGGGTGTGTTGCTGGAGATGACCTCCTGATCACGTGTCCCCGCTCACCAAGTCACTGACTTCTCTTCACTGGCTGTCACCTCCTGTTTGCTAGCCATGCGAAATCCATGTGCCCACCTGGAGGCACATCCCCACCTCAGAGAAAGTTTAACCTGCTCCCAGACACGCTCTGTTAAGCTGCTGCCGGCCAGGTGGGGAGGAGCAAAGTCCGGGAAGGCCCTTGCTGGCCTTAACAAACAGGCAGGGAACAAAGCGCAGCAGTCTGGGTGGACACTTTAACCTTCCTGATAACGGCTTGTACAAAAGACACATTCTCATCAGAAAAGTGGTCTCCCTAGCTCCCAGCACTGGGAAAGGAGGGAGGCACACAGAAAGCACAGCCAGGACAATTCTGGGACACCCTTATCACCTGGTCCTGCTTGTTCTCTGGGTGACTTCCTCACCGCTCCTCCAGAAACCCAGATAAGTGGTCTCTACCCACTGTGGCGTGGTCTGTCCTCCCTTGGCCTGTTCAGATTCTTGGACAATGAGCTTTCTTTTCATGATTATTCCTGTAAACATCACAAGCAACTTAACTCAGCCCCTAACTCTTTCCGGCCTCACTTAATGCTCTCCTGTTACAAGCTAACGCCCAAGGGGTCCCCAGGAAAGTGGTAGTAGGAGCCAGGACAGTTAGTAGGAACCCCTAACAGGGAGTGCTCAGGAGCGAGTACCTGCCTCAAGACTCCTGCCAACATGTGCCTATACTCACCACGTTCCACCAGAATCACAGGGCTACCAAGAACTATTTTCGGCAATTCAGTAAAAGGCTAATTGTCTCTAAGTACCAAATAGGGCATCTGGATTTGACACATAGATTCTCCACTTTAAAAAGAAGCCAGGATCTCAGTGCTTAGGAGGCAGAGGCAGGTGGATCTCTGAGTTCAAGGCCAGTTTGGTCTACATAGCAAGTTCTAGGACAGCCAGGGCTATGCAGAGAAACCCTGTCTCAGAAAACTAACAAACCAACAAGAAGGTGTTTGACATTTCTTTTAGTTCTTTTTTTGTTTGTTTGTATGTTTGTTTTTTGAAACAGGGTCTCACTATGTAGTTCTGGCTATCTTAGAACTCACAGTGGAGACAAGGCTGGCTCAGAGATCAGTCTGTCTCTGTCTCCTGAGTGCTGGAATTAAAGGAGTGAGCCACCACATCTGACAACGTTTTTTATAGTCCAGGCTGGCCTTGAACTCACGATGTCACCAAAGATGACCTGAATTTCTGATCCTCCTGTTTCCACCTCCCAAGCGTGAGGATTGCAGCCTGCACTATTACGCCTAGCTGTTTGGTTTTAAAGAACAGACTCTCTATAAGTTCATAGCGATATCTAGTTCTGAAAACTGCACCTGCAAACCTGAAAGGCAAGACACGGAAGAAACATGGGCACAACTGAGAGGGGCAGGTCTGAGAGTGGAGCTCAGAGACACCCAGGAACGGCAGAAACACAACTCTGCAAAACCCAGGGGCAGCCAGGGGCGCGTGCAGGGGCACTCAAGGGGCGCGTGGGGCGGCCAGAGCACAGGGGACTGGCTGAGCAGGAAACCATGGTCTGTGAGGCTGTCACAGAGACACGTCTTCATGTGCACACTGCGAATGTTGGTCAACAATGAAGCACCAGCTGTGGCCCACCAGTGCCAGTGTGCTTGTAACGGGAACACTGTGGCAGTTTTTTAAAAGTAAGCAGAAACGTAGAAATCTTTCTTCCATCGAAAACAGAAATTAGAGTGCTAAGAGAGGAAGACGGCTCAGTGGCTAAGGCGCTTACTGCTCTTCCACACAACCCAAGTTCCAGTGTCAGCACCCATATGCGTGGCTGACAAATGCCTTTAACTCAGCTCCAGGTGACCCAATGCCTCCGGTCTCCAAAGGCGCCTGCACTCAGGTGCACTTACACATACACACAATTAAAAATAAGTCTTTAAAAGAGAAATTAGGATTAAAAAACTCAGGCTGGGCTGGGCGGTGGTGGTGCACGCCTTTAATCCCAGCACTCGGGAGGCAGAGGCAGGAGGATCTCTGTGAGTTCGAGGCCAGCCTGGTCTACAAAGTGAGTGCCAGGAAAGGTGCAAAGCTACACGGAGAAACCCTGTCTCGAAACCCCCCCCCCCAAAAAAAACAACAACAACAACAACAAAAACTCGAGCAGCCCTCAAAAGGAATCCACTTAGACATTACAGGGTCCAGCCCCTCCTGTGACAAAGGAGCAAAGGTTCTGAGAACTTGTTATAAAGAACCTTCAATCTCACCAGCCTACAGAACTTAGAAGGTTGAAATGTTGCAGCTACTACTTCCATCAACACACCACAGGCTCAGGGAGAGCCCCACATTTTCAAGGTTGGTCTCACTGCATTGCCAAGCCAGCTTGGAACTCCTAAGCCCAAGGACCTTGTCTCTCAGCCACCCTGAACACAAGGACAACAGCCTGAGTGTGTTTTGTAAAGAAAACCCTGCAGACCGGCCAGATGACCTGAGACTCAGCTCTCTCCAGTCTGCTAGGCAGTTACAGTGGTCTGCCTTCCTTGGCTGTCACTTTGTCTCCAGCTAGGTGACAAGGAGCCCAGAGTTTTAAGAGACACCACACAGCACAATCCTAGTTTGCCCAGGAGTAGATAGCAAGGGATACAGGGCAGGAGGCAGGTTAGTCAATGTTCCCAAACACAGACAATTATTTTTAAGTTCACAGGGGGAAACGTTCAACATCTTGTGCTCTGCCTCTGCCTGGTAGAAGGGGACACCACAGAGCCTAACTACCCACAAACCTCTACTCCACAACAGGCCCAAGAGATGACTTTTGAACATGCAGATACTGGGCCCAACTAGGCCAGTGGGAAAAGTCTGTGGTTTCTGCCACAGCCAAACCCCCCACAACCCCCCCCCCCCCAATGTGCACAGGGCACAGCACTGGGGAAAGCAGCTGAGGACGCCCAGGGAGCAGAAGCTGCAGTGCAGAGGAAGGAGAAAGGGAGCCCGTGGTCAGGAAAGCACTTGCCTCATAGGTGACAAAATCGTCAAACTCATCGGCACAGGCAGGGGGCTCTTCATCTTGGACAGGCTCCACACTGTACAGCTGGCCATCAGGATCTGTGGAGAGAAGAGCCGGCCTCAGCAGGCCATCCAGTGCTGTCCAGAAGGGTCCACGGTGGAGGTACAGTGTGTGACTAGGACTCCTGAGGAAGAACACTTCTAAGGCTGAGCTGCCGTGACGAGGGGGGAGGGGAGACACTGTGACTAACGGAGTGAGTGTACCTTCAGCTGAGGACTCCAGGGGAGGAGGCAGGGGGGAGCACAAGACCACATCCCTGGGGAGACAACAGTGCTCGCTAGGAGGCTGGGAAGTTGGTGTGTACATAGTTTTTTTTTTTTAAGAACCAAACAAACGTGCAGAGATGACCAGCCACACTAGTGGAAACCCATGAACTGTGGACCAATAGCTATGGAGCCCCCACAGGACTGGACTAGGCCCTCTGGATACAGGAGACAGTTGTTTAGTTTGAACTGTTTGGGGGGCCCCCAGGCAGGGGGATCGGGATCCATCCCTGGTGCATGGGCGGGCTTTTTGGAGCCCAGTGCCTACGGTGGGACGCCTTGAGCAGTTGTTGCAGGGGGAAGGGGCTTGGACCTGCCTCAGCTGAGTGTGCCAGGCTCTGCTGACTCCCCATGGGAGACCTTGACTTGGAAAATATGGGGATGGGGCGTGGATTGGGGGGAAGGATGGGGGTGGGGAGAGGGAAGGGGGGAATCTGTGCTTGGTATGTAAAGTGAATAGAAAATTTCTTAATAATATCCCCCCCAAAAAGAACCAAACAACATTGAAAGGAAAAGTGCAGGGTACCAAGTTCTGCAAACACATACAGCCTTGAGAAGAGGCCACAAACAACCCTCATCAGTACCGAAATCTCGTCTGGGGAAACACTGAGCAATGCAGTGTCAAGTGTGTTACACTCAACAGTTTCGTTTCCCTCTGTTATATCTTGTGTATGTGTGTGTGTATATATACATACATAAATATGTATATGTACATGTATATAAAAGTGGGTTTGGACTAGCAAGAAAGTTCAGTGGACAAAGGTACTTGCCACCAAGCCTGACAAGCTGAGTTTGATCCCCGGAACCCACATCGTCAAAATACAAAACCAAGTCCCAAATGTTCTCTGACTTCCAGACGCAGGCCATGATATATGTATGTGCCCATACATGCATGCGTGCCCATACCCAATAAATAATATAGTGAAGATATTTCAAAATATGAGGTTGGGTTTAATTTTTTTCTTTATTTTTGAAACAGAATTTCTGTGTATAGCCCTGGATGCCTTGGAACTCTCTCTGTAGACCAGGCAGGTTGGCCTTGAACTCACAGAGATCCATCTGCCTAATTCTGCCTCCTGAGTGCTGGAATTAACACCGTGCCCAGACCTATTTTTATTATTTATGTGTATATCACGTGTGTGTGAGTACCCACAGAGGCCAGAAGAGGGGATTAGATTTTCCTAAAGACAGAGTTATAGGCAGTTGGGAACCATCTGCAATGGGTGCTGGAACTGAGCTTGGTCCCTCTAGAGGAACAGTAAGTGCTCTTAACTGCTGAGCCACCTCCCCAGCACCCATGAGCTGTTGCTGTTGCGGTTTCTTTCCAAGGCACAGTCTTGCTATATAGCCCTGGCTGGCCTAGAATTTGCTATATAGACCAGGCTGGTTTTGAACTCAGAGATCTGCTTACCTCCACCTCCAGAGTACTTTGATAGAAGGTGTGTCCCCCAGAAAGTTGTTTTTATTTTTATTTTTTAATAAGGTACATTTTTTTAAAAGATTTCTTTTTTTATGATTTTGTATGTATGGATGTTTGCCTGCATATATGTATGTGAACACCATATGCATCCCTGGTGGAGGCCAGAGGAGGGCATCAGATCCTCTGGAACTGGCATTATAGGTGGCTATAAGCTTCCATGTAGATGCTAGGAATCAAACCCAGGTCCTCTGCAAGAGCAGCTAGACTCTTAGCTGTTAAGTCATCTCTCCAGCACCTTAGAAAGTAAATTTTAAAGGAGCACCAACTTCCTAACTCAACGTCAGAGACATTTTCTAAACACTTCAATTCCAAAACACCTGTATTTCCCTCTGTGGAATGATGTGCCAACATCCATGGTCCCCAAGATGCTCAGGGGCACCATGCATGACAAGGGACACAGAAGGACACCTGTACCAATGTCCCATCACTACGTAATTTCTTACATGGAGTACACTGACTTACAAGTACATTAATCCCAGTACTCGGGAGGCAGAGGCAGGTAGCAATCTGAGTTCAAGGCAAGCCTGGTCTAAAGAGTGAGATCCAGGACAGTCAGGGCTACACAGAGAAACTGTCTTGAAAAACAAAAACAAAAACAAAAAACTACACACACGGGGTTGGGGATTTAGCTCAGTGGTAGAGTGCTTGCCTAGCAAGCGCAAGGCCCTGGGTTCGGTCCTCAGCTCCAGAAAAAAAAAAAAAGAAAAAAAAACTACACACACACACACACACACACACACACACACATCTTTAACACAGTGCAGCTTACGTCAGCACTTGTTTAAAAGGTTCAATCAGGCTGGGAGATAGCAAAGTGGGTACAGGTGCTGGCTGTGCAGCATGGGGACCTGAGTTTAAATTTCCAGAATCCATACAAAACTGGGTATGGGCTGGGCAGTGGTGCATGCCTTTAATCCTAGCACGCGGGAGGCAGAGGCAGGTGGATCTCTGTGAGTTCGAGGCCAGCCTGGTCTACGGAGTGAGATCCAGGACAGGCACCAAAACTACACAGAGAAACCCTGTCTCGAAAAATCAAATCAAAACAAAACAAAACAAAAAACTGGGTATGGTATCACACATCTGCAACCCCAGTTCTCCAGTGCTAGGATGGGGGATGGAGAGAGGAGACACCTACAAAGTTTATGGGTACACACAGCAACAGAACAGCAAGGACACTGTCTCAAACAAGGTAGAAGGTGAGGACTGACCCCTAAGGTTGTCCTCTGGCTTCCACACACCCACCCACACATACGTAAACACACAAACATTTTTTAAAATAATTCAGGTGAGGTGGCACACGCCTTTAATCCTAGCACTTGGAAGGCAGAGGCAGGCAGATCTCTGATTTCAAGGCCAGCCTGGTCTACAGAGTGAGTTCCAAGACAGCCAGGACTACACACAGAGAAACCACGTCTTGAAAAAAACAAAACACAAACAAACAAACAAATAGAAAATAGAGGGGAAAAGCTCAGTCCCCCCATTTTTGTTTGTGAGGCAAGGTCTCATGAAATCCATGCTGGTTTTAAGTCAGCCATGTAGCCTCCTGTGTCCATACTCAAGTACTGGATTACAAGTATGAACCACAACTAGATTACATAGTCATATCTCAATGTGATTCCAAGTGGAACAGCAACCTTCCCCAGACAATCCTGGAAGAAATGCTTTGGAATGGTCAGCAATGGCTTCCTCTAAATGGGCCACGAAAGACCAGAAAAGGCTCATGCTTTGATCTAGACCAAGGAAGAAAAATACAACCATAAAACCCCAACAGGTTCTGAGACTTGGACACTAACAGACCTGGGTAACTGCAGACGGGACCCATGGGAGGAGCCACAGTGAGTGTCCAAGGGCAGTGCTCTTAACCACTAAGCCATCTTTCCAGACCACCTCCTCCCCACCCACCTTTTTTTTTTTTGGTTTTTCAAGTTTGAGTTTCTTTGTGTAGCCCTGGCTGTCCTGAAATTAGCTCTGTAGACCACCCTGGCCTCGAACTCAGAGATCCACCTGCCTCTGACTCCCGACTCCTGGGATTATGGGCACCACCTGGGATTAAAGGTGCGCACCACCACTGTCCAGCCCAGCCCCTCATTTTCACTTTAAGACAGGGTCTCACTAAGTTGTTCAGGCAGGCTTTAACTTCAGATCCTCCTGCCTCAGTCTCCTTATGTAGAAATTTTTGTTTTGAGACAGGGTGTCACTATGTCGCTCTGGCTGTCTTAGAACTTGTTATGTAGACCAGGCTGGCCTTGAACTCACAGAGATCCACCTGTCTGTGCCTCCTAAGTGCTGGGATTAAAGGCATGCACCACTACAGCTAGCAGTTAAGTGGAAAATTTTAATGTGCATTTATCTTATCCTTCCAGAGCTAGGAATGTATGAGCCGGAGCCATGGCCTATTTGTAACAGTTCCCTGTCTCATTCTATTCCTGGAATAGTGCTTGTGGCTGTGACAGCAGGCGTCTTGCGCTTCCCTGCAAACTGGGTCATTATATTGTGTGGTTTACTATGCTGCTGCCCGATGTAGACAGAATGAGGCTGACAGGCAATCCAGGCTGTCCATAGCGACACCGGTCCATTACAGTAAGACCTGAAGTGAGCTTCACTGGAGATGCAGGTTAGAGAAGCCTAACTTCCTGTCTTCCAAATGCTATGAAACAATTCAAAATCACCTCTGGCTTCATCGTTTATTCATTTCTCACTGTGTCTTCCTAACCAGATGTAAATGAAGCCCCTAAATTACCAAGGCAGGAAAGTAAAGCCTCTGCTCTAATCAGCAGGTGCACTGGGTAGTTTCCCCAGTGTCCTGGCATGGTGGCTGAGGCAGGGGATTGTCCCCTGAGCACTCTCCATGGCCTAGGCTGGGGTAGAATCATAAAGTTTGCTGTCCCCCCACTACACCACTGGACAGCCGATATCTCCATTGCTCGTTCCTCTACCTTCTGACCCCAGTGCCCTACAGACCCAAACACACCAGACACACATCCTACAAACACCCTCCGCCCCCGTCTGGTGTCACCCCTGATTCCCTCCCATACCTCCTAGTCTCCCACCTTATCATCTGTCTCCTACAAGAAAGCCAGCACCAGACGACTCTTCTGTGTCCAGAGCAGTTAGCACAGGTCTGCCTCACTTATCTTCATCTCTGCAGCTCCCCACAGCTCATCTCCGTGAGGACCCTACCAGGAAGGGCCAGACCACCCTCCAGGTCCAGGGTCCACTCTGCACAGGCTCAACCCAGTGCAGTATCAGGCTGAGACTCGGGGGCATTAAACTATTTCTAACAACTAGCTGGGAGATTTATAGTCCTAATTAAATCAAAGTCAAATTATTAATGAAAAATAATGCAAAAATGGTGAAATTAAAAATGAACCCCAAAACTGGGTGGTGGTAGCATATGCCTTTAATCTCAGCAGGAGGAGAGGAGCTCACAGAGGCAAGCAGATCTCTGAACTCCAGGCCAGCCTGGTCTACACAGCAAGTTCTAAGACAGCCAAGTTCTAAGACAGAAATCCTGTCTCAAAAACAAACACAAACAGCGCAGTCCTGATGCTGGGATTACACATACTTATTCCCCGCTTCAGAGACTGTATTACTTACCTGCAATTGTACTGTATCTATCTGCTACAACTCTACAAAGCAATGTTTTCAGAGGTGGGTGTGCCACACCTGTCTGTCACTCCATCTCTTGAAGGCTAACGGAGAATCACTGTGAGTTCACGGCCACCATGGGCTACACAGTGAATTACCAAGCTAGTCAAGGCTGCAGAGGAAGACCTGTTGCAGACAAACAGCCTCGGTGGGAGGGGGAAAGCTCACCTGTAGTTCTAGCACTTGGCAGATAGAGACAGAAGGATCAAAAGTACATCCTTGGCTACATAGCAGGTCTGAGGCCAATCTGGGCTACGTGAATTGTCAAAACCCACCAACCTAGGGCTGGGAATGGTGTATGCACACATTTAATTCTAGCGCTCAGGAAGCAGAGGAGGTGAATCTCTGTGAATTCAAGGGCAGACTGCTCCACACAGCAAGTTTCAAGCCAGCCAGGGCTATAAAGTGAGACCCGACATGTCTCAAAACACCAACAACGAAAAGGAAACCAACCCAACAAGAAAGCAGAACCCCAGGCAAATGACAGGAGCAGCACCAAGGTGGACAGGGCTTGGGTTTAACAGCTAGGATCTAACAAAGACAGGCCGGAATATGGCTCCTCACAGAAGGCAGGAGAAGAAAGTGGGCTGTGAAGAGGCAGAAGAAGCGGCTTCACTGAGACCAGCTTGCCCCCTTCTCAGGCAGAGGCCAAGAAGCACCTCTTAGGTCCCCTGTGGAAAGGACACAGGGCACCCTAGTGGCTATAATCAGCCTAGGAAAGGAAGGGGACACAGTAAGTTCAGGAATGAGTCTCATCTGTCATACTGGAGTAGAATTGGGGTGACAAGTCATTCTCAGACAACTGTTTGCTGTCACCAGAGATTTAAAAACATCTACATGTTCCTTCAGTCATTAAACCAAGACCCAGGCACTCAGAAGAGAGCCATGGTCATCAGTCAGCAAGCCCTCCTACAGGAAGAAGCTGACTCTGAAGAGCATAGAAGGCCAGAGAAGAGGGGCGAGACCTTCCAAGTCAAGATAAAAGGACACCCCACAACAGAGAGCTCACCATTGCACATTAACTGAGGTCCAGCAGAACATACTAACTAGCAGTCATGAAGGAATCATCTTATACAGACAACTCTTGCTATATAGATTCTTCCCACCTACCCACAGCCCCAGCTGCTCTTCCTCCAGCCTGAAGAGGTTTGTGCAGTCACCTACTCAAATCTGAGCAAACCAGTGACCTCTCCCTGATTCACCCTGCCAGGGTACTGAGAGTACAAACAGCACAGCTCCCTCCCACCTGTGGAGACAGGTCTAGGAATACTGGCTAGATGGTACAAAGGAAACTTCTCAGCCTGACAAGCAGAGACGGGAACACTGATCAGCTAAGTGCTCTGCGCCTCTGTGGTTCTACTCTATATCTATAATGAAATGGGCAGTCATGACAAAGAATTGCCCATTTCTCACAGGACATTCAGCAGACAGCTGTTACACGTTTCGTGTGAACTTGTCACACATGTCCATGGCTAGATGATCCACGAGAAAGGCTGGTGGTGACAAGCAGCCCACCATGCTTCCCACCACATTCCCAGACTCTTTCCGTGAGTTTCAGGGTGTTGGGGAGCGGGGATCTTTGAGGCAGTCACACACTGTAACCCATTATGAAGAACTGAGTACACAGATCACTATGGAGCTGGCCATAGATTGCTCTTGGCAATCCTCCTGCCTCAGCCTCCCAAATGCTCAGATTACAGGCAGCTGCCTTCAGTCCTAGTTTAATGTCAAGATTTTAACAAACATTTAAAAATCAACATTTTAGCCGGGCGTTGGTGGAGCACGCCTTTAATCCCAGCACTCGGGAGGCAGAGCCAGGCGGATCTCTGTGAGTTTGAGGCCAGCCTGGGCTACCAAGTGAGCTCCAGGAAAGGTGCAAAGCTACACAGAGAAACCCTGTCTCAAAAAACCAAAAAAAAAAAAAAAAAAAAAAACACCAAAAAAATTTAAAAAATAAAAATAAAATAAAATAAAAATCAACATTTAAAAAAAAATAATAACTGATGGGGCTGGAGAGACGGCTCAGTGGTTAAGAGCACTGACTGCTCTCCCAGAGGTCCTGAGTCAATTCTCAGAAACCACACAGTGGCTCACAACCATCCCTAATAAGATCTGATGCCCTCTTCTGGTGTGCAGGGATATATGCAGACAGAACATTGTATACATAATAAATAAATAAATCTTAAAAAAAAAAAAAAAAACAACAACTGATGGGTAAAGAAATCATGAAGGGGATGCAGGGGTTCTGACGCCCTCTTCTGGCCACCATGGGTACCTGAACTCACAGGCACATACCTACACTCACATACACATAAATACATAACTAAAATAAATAAATAAACAAATCTTTAAAAAAAGAAGTAGCTGCGTGGTAGTGGCTCATGTCTTTAATCCCAGCACTTGGGAGGCAGAGGCAGGTGGATCTCTGTGAGTTTGAAACCAGCGTGGTCTACAGAGCGAGTTCCAGGACAGGCTCCAAAGCTACACAGAGAAACATGGTCTCCAGAAAAAAAAAAAAAAAAAAAAAAAAAAAAAA
>CABHPQ010126194.1:0-18553 GCA_902168405.1 Peromyscus aztecus | reverse complement strand
AGAATTATCATTAGTATTCTATTAATATTCCACAAGTATTCACCTTCCTGACACATACAGCTTCTCCTTTATTTCCTCTTTCTGGAGAACAGATCCAATGAGCATGCACATCTACTACCATCAGAGAATTCTGTGGAGGCCTACCCACTCTTCCTCACGTTGTGCCAGTGAGGATTTTGGTACAGTAGCATAGTAAACACTGCTCCTGAAATCTATGCGACATTGGAGGCATGATATTTTCATTTATGTCACATGGAACAGATGATTGACTGACTGCAGGATGAATGCTTTGAGGTTTTCAAGCTCATCATGCCCAGCACATTCATGCCCAGCGATGCATACACCGTCCTTACTGTTGCACTGATTCAACTGCATGTGTCAAAACGGTCATCGTAATTCATCCCTAGGAAATGCAGCTGTCTTCGGTTATGGTGTGAGGCTATAATAAGACTAAAGAAAGTCTATTCTATACAGAAAAACCAAGCCAAACACATTTTCCAACCGAGCTTCTGGCCACTGGGGGTCACGGCTATTCCTCAACCTCTTGCCATCATGCTTACTAACCAAATGTCAAAGGGTCTGGGATCAAAGCACCCAGAAGCAACAACCGTACCTTTGTTCACACTGGATTTTTAGGACATCCTCAACTTTCTGCTCCATGGTTTCGAAAGACGCCATGATGATCGCTGTGAATCTTTCTCTGTTTCCCTGAAGAAAGTTCTTAATGGGCTCTGTATTGAAATATAATCTTCTAACAATTACTGTAAAGTTCCCTCAACTTTAGTTTTCTACTTGGAAAGACACTTGTTATCAATAGATGGAAACAATCTGTCAATGATAAGATTATTTGCCTCCTTCTTTTCAGTCGAGAATTTCAGTGGTTATGACCTTGATGTGGAATTGGACAGCTGGACTTCAGTGTCTATATATTACATACAAAACACAGTGGAGCTAACAAAACTTACAAAAAGGGTTTCAAGTCAGTGTGCAATTTCTTTATGAGACGTCATTTATGAGGTATAAATTTAATCAATGTACTCCAGTTCAAGATGTGCTCCAGTTCAAGGACACATTCAGAGGGACTGTTGGGCCGCTTTGTGCAAAACACAAAAGTAGTCCATTTACAAAGATCTCCAAAGACTCACAGATTATTGCACAGCGAGATGAAAATACTGTAATTATTGCAGCCATTGAAGCTTTTAGACAAATTTGACAAGGTAGACACCCTGAATAATTTAAAGGGGGGGAACCACATTGATTTGTAGAAAAGTATGTGGTACTGGGGATGGAACCCAGCACCTTAAGCATACTAGGCAAGTGTTCTCCCACTCAGCTACATCCCTATCCTGATTCCTGAATAGTTTCTAGACATGACTCTCCATCAGAAAACTCTACAGAGCTCCCAGCCAGTTTTCAAGTTTGCAATTTTTTTTGTTTTGTTTTTTTTGTTTTTGTTTTGTTTTGAACAGTTCATGTGACTAACATCTGACACAGCAATTTAAAGCAGGACTCAGTCTGATCATATAATGGTCACAGGCTACCAGTGCTGACTTCAGCTTTCCACTGCATGTGCTATTTTTTGCACATTAAACAGTGGGTATCTATTTAAGAGGGGTTGGCCCTCACCAACCGGCCCCCCCCACACACACACACAAAGAGCCGGACTAGAATACAGACAAGTGAAGTAAAAATGTGATACTAAAAACAGATGTATCACTTGTGTGAATCAAAACCTGGGAGACAGATAATTTCATCCAGTTTTCAAATATCTCACAGTGAGTAAGTAAGAGCATTCACACTGCCGGTGCCATGTTCTCCATATCGACAGTTAACATGAGGTAGAGAGTTGGTAATCTAGTAAATACTATTTTGACACTGAGTGTTTGAGAACAAGGTAGTAAACACACTTCTCTTGTCTGCCAAGTGACAACTCCCTCGCCTTGCACTTCTTTGGGTCAAACAATTTTCTCAAATTCCTAATATCTCCTAGAACGTACCTTCAAATTCTTCAAATAAATCCTGTATTTCCTTCCTGCAAAGAAATCACATTTTTTACTTTTATGTATACAAAAGGTCGTTTTTGTAGTGTGAGTGGAGGAAGTGGAGTGTGCCACACAGCCTACATACAATTCACATTTCAAGAGCAGGCACTGACTTTTCTAGATTTCTTTGTGTGCAGAGGAAGGGCATGTGTGCACCCATGCCGACCTCAGAGGTAGAAGTGTGGTGTCCTCCTCTCTCCATCTCCACATTATTCCTGTCAGACAGATTCTATGACAGGACCTGTAGTCTTCTGGAGGCATGAGACTTTCATTTCTTACCACACTGAACATCCGATTGACTACGGGATGAATGCTTTGAGGCCTTTAAGCTCAATGCACCCAGTACATTCATACGACACATACACATTACAGGCTGCTGCATTTACTTACTTACTTATTTATTTAATCTCAGTTTATTTTGTTAGGCTGGCAGTCAGCAAGCATCTGCAATCCTCCTGCCTCTGTCGCATCATACCCCTCAGTTCTGGGCTTAAAAAGTGTGTGTGGCCATGCATGGCTTTTTCTGTGGGTGCTACGAATCTGAACTCAGGTTCTTGTGTTTGTCCATCAAGCACTCTTCCACTGAGCCCTCTCTCCAACCAGACTTTTCTAAATTTATTTTATGAGTGGGTAAACAATGAAACGTATCACCTGGCCTGTTGCCCTTCTTTTCCAGAGGAAGTAATGTCCTCACTACTGACGTCAATGACTCCTTTGTCCACTGTATTAAAAAGGAAGAGGAAACAATATTTTGAAACAAAGTGTGCTGTTCTCATCATCTCCCGTGGAAAACAGCTTCATTTTGGGGGTTTCTAGATCCCATAGCAATGGTTACACTTTTTAAGGCAGTCATCTGTGGAGTCATGTATGTGCACCTCTCGCTCCTCTCTCCTCTCTCTCTCTCTCTCTCTCTCTCTCTCTCTCTCTCTCTCTCTCTCTCTCTCTCACACACACACACACACACACACACACACACACACACACACCTCTTTGGGCTTGGGTCTGGGAACAGTTGGTGCAGGCACCTGTACAGGCCTCCCAGAGAGACACTGTGACCCATGTGCTCCCAGAGGCAGGCTGACTAGAAAGAACGGCCTTATGCACCTTGCAGGTTTCCTGTGGGGTGGGAATTTAAGGTAGGGGAACCTAAAGCCACAAACAAGCTTGAGCAACAGTTATTAGCATCTGAAACCTCCTGCTAGTCCAAGAAAAATCCATGCACCTCATCCACTCAGTGCTCCATCTGCCAAGAGATTTTAGGATGTCCCCCGGGGTGGACACAGCCCTACAGGAGCCCATCTGTTTTTCACCTGGGGTGATTGCATCTGGGTTCTGGGTGTCATCTGATGTGAGATTTGGATCCAGCCTTGGGTGCATGCCAGCACTGTCAGTGGCTTTCCTTTCCCTGCTTGACATGGCTAGAATCTTCTTGGGCTAGATAGGACTCCTAGAACTATAGACACCAGGAGGAATTACAAGACAGCAATGGGAACAGGGACTGGGACTCCACAGGGTGCGGCCAGGTGTCCTGGCACTTGTGCTGCAGCAAAGAGAGGGCAAGGGGATGTCACCAATGTTCTGTCCTGTCCCATTTCTCTACCAGAATGTGGAGCTCCCCAACCCACTACTTCTCAAGATCGTTACTCTCTGCTGCTTTCCCAACCCTTGGTCGGGAAAATCCTGGACACTGCCCCTCCCCTGTAAAACAAGGCACCTAATGCTGGTGTCAGGTTGGGAATTCCAGCTTGCTGAGGGCCTACTCAGTCACCAAGGCCATATCTTCCAGCTCATACGCTGTCCCACTCAGCCCTCCCAATCCCTGTAGCCCTGATGACCCCTCCCTAGCCTTGCCTCTGGGGCCTTTTCAGTCCCATTTGGAAGTGAAGCTCCTGATATCACCCCACAGGTTTGCCTTGGTCCTGCCTCTTTGTGACCCCACTGTCCTACCACATGAGCTATGTAAGGCTCCTCTCTGATCCCTGTCACAACTGGGGAGACTCATAACAGAGTTCCCCAACAGCCAATCATCCACCCAGGGTACTCTCCCACCCTGGGAGCCTCCTTCTCCTCAGAGAGTGGTCATATCTATCTAGGCCCCACCTCCCAGTGCACATCTCTCTGACTGTCTGGAAAGGCATACGTGCCCAGGATTAAGTGGCTTAAACTGGCACTTGTAGGATTTGGATGCAGAAGCTGCTGGTTGGTGAAGGGGCCCAGTCCTGCCCCACCCCCTTCAGACAGGCATTTCTGTCGAGGCAAGGCCCATGGCCGCATGTAAGCGAGACCCAGATGTCCACTGAGGCCTCCAACTGGACACAAGGAGCAATATGTGGAAGGTCACTACTACTTCTACACCTCACTGTCACACCCAGCTCTCTTCAAACCCAAAACCCTCAGGACCCCTTCCTCCACTGCTCTCGGTGTTCTATTTCACTACCAGGTGAAAGTGAGTCTTCCAAACTTCACATCACAGATGAACCTTGACCCTTCTGCCTCAAGCTCCCACTCTCCTCCCCAGAGGGCTGTGGATCCAGGCTGACCCCGGGCTCATGACTGCGTCTGCTACTTACTCTGTCAATCACCTAGGTGACCACACTTCACCACCTTCCTCTGAGAGGCCCCACCTCCTGGAATGGATCTCTGACTAGCTGAAACACCATTACGTGGGCACCCCTGAGGCTGCCTACAGGCACTCCCAAAGCTGTGAGGCCCGCCCATCAGTCACCCATTCCTGACTTGGGTCCTGCTGTTGTGCACATGCTTGCACAAAGTGGCCAGGGTTCCTCCTCCCCTTCAGACTACCCAGCCTGTCGAGGTATTGCCAGTGGACGCATCACAGGAGGACCCAGTTGTCCAGTCTAGACCCAAAGGCTACAAAAAAAAAAAAAAAAAACAAACCGGCAGATGTGGAAAGTCCCCACTCCCTCTCCCAGCCCACTAACTCTGCCCCGCCCACTGTTCTAGGGCCCTGCTGCCCTCATCACCCCTTTTCATTATTGGCTCTGGTGCCCCTTCCAGCCCAAAGTGGAAGTGAGGCTCCCAAAGTCACCTCACTGGCTACCCTGGACCCTCTCATTCTGTGATCCCACTGTCCTACGTCAAGAGCTTTCACCTTTCCTGATGCCTCTAAACCACCCCTGGAGCCACACCACAGCACCCAAAAAAGCCCCAGAAAACAAACAAAAATCCCGTCACCCATTTACGTGCCTTGGCTCCACCAGAGAGCCTCCTTCCACTCAGAGGCTGATCATGCTTAGTTTGGCCCCACCTCCCAATATAACGCTCTCTGATTGGCTGGCATAATAATAATAGCACTTGTGCATGCGCAGTGGGTACCAGCACTTTGCGCATGCGCCAAGGGGCCAGCACGCCTCGCCCAGTCATGCTTGCCTTCCTGTTGAGGAATGGCCCATGGCTTCATTTCATTGGGCCACAGCTACAGCCAGTTATGCCCATCTTCTTATGTGTCTATCTCTGATTGGCTGGAACAGGAAGGCGCATGGTTATGTAACAGAGGCCAGCAGTCCAATGGGTCGCTCACGTGAGGCAATAGTATACGCATGCGCAAAGAGAGCTCAGGTGAAACTCGAGGGATGGGCAAACATTAGTCAATCAGACATGTACACTTGGGCACAGCAGTTGCGCATGCGTGAGGGGTCCGCGTTACTTTTCTCTCTAAATGGCGCTCCCGTTGCTCGATGGCCCGTGGCTCTATCTCAGAGGTCTCAGGTGTTCAGTCCGGCCTTGAATAGTACATAGTGGGCAGGTGTTGGATATCATGAGTCCCTCCTCTACCACACTGTCTGGCTCAGACATCCCAGGCCTTCTCTTTGTCAAACCTCTTCTCTGACCTTCCAGAGGTACCTAGTCCAGTCCGAGGCTAAAGCCAGACTCAGGCACATTGCATCACAGGCCCTCTTGCGCAAGCCTCCTTGTGATCCCCACATACCCAAGGGCTGTGGTTCAAGCCTTACTCTTCCTAACTCACCTTACCAGAGGATGCCTTTTCACCCAGTTACTCACCTAGGTGACCCTAACCCAACCACACCATTGAGAGCTTCCTTCCCTTCAGAGAGCAGTCACAGCTAGTTAGTCCCAGCCTTTCCAATGTACATGTCTCTTTTTTTTTTTTTTTTTTTTTTTTTTTTTTTCTGGAAGGGCATGCGTGCTCACCTGCGAGGCAGGCCTGGCATGAACAAATGAGTGCAGTGGCTCATCCATGCGTGCATGCATGCCTGACGGGTGACCATCAGGCATGTCTCACGATACACACTCTCCTCCCCAAGGGCTGTGGATAAAGGCAGTCTCTGCCAATGCTGAAGCCTCACCACGGAGTTCCTTAATAGTCAGTCACACACCTTCACCACCGCGATCCTACAGGGTACCCTCAGATACTTCTACTTTTAGAGTGATGAGGGGAGGGTCTCATCCAGTTAAAGGCCACCTCCCTGAGTATACAGTTAGGTTTGCTGAAATAGCACCCATGCATGGGGCAGACCCTTCAGGTCTTGTATCAGGCTATCTTAGTTAGGGTTTCTATTGCTGTGATACAACACCATAACCAAGGCAACAACAGAGAAGAAAGAGCTTATTTGGGGCTTATGGTTCCAGAGGGTTAGGGTCCATAATGGCAGGGAAAGCAGGTGGCAGACATGGCAACTGCAGCTGGAAGTTGGAGCTGAGGGCTCCCATCTCAAACTGCAAACAGGAAGTCAAGAGAAAACACTCCAAATACAGTGAGTCTTTTGAAACCTCAAGGCCACCCCTAGTGACATACTTCCTTCCTTCAGCAAGGCCTCATCTCCTTAGCCTCTCCAAACAGCCACTGTTCAATTTCAGAGTGGAAAGAAACCAAAGTCGACCCTCAAGAGATAAGCCTGACTGTGTTTATCAGCAAAGCGAGGGGCTGCAACTTTCTAGAATGGAAGTTGTGCCAAGGGGAGGGAGCTGGTCAGGGCTCTTATACGAGTGGGCAGGCGTGGGCAAGGGGCTTGGATAAGAGGAAGTTGATGCAGTTCTGTGGGGTACATGCAGATTAAGATGTTCTTGAGAAATTTATGATCTCCTCTTCCTGAGATTGTGTTCCCAAACAAGGCATTCTATCTTGAGAAACTACCTGCCATAGCCTGGAGTTATGGATGTTATTGACCCATAGCAGTGGGGCAATGGCAGCAAGACAGTCTCCGGAGACTTAATGCTTGTCTACAGCCAGGGCATTCTAGCATCCTTGGGACCAAGTATTCAAATGCCTGAGACTATGGGGCACATCTCCTACAAACCAGCACACAGGTGATGCTCTGGTGGAAATCCACCACCACCCCCAACTGCCACACGTAAAAAAACAATGGAATTCCCCAGGGCTGAGATAGTTCCTCTGAACTGAACCCACCCCCAGAGAAACCCCAGGCCCTGAGGAGGTAGGGTAACTGAATTTCATCCCAGCAACTGCACTTTACTGCCATGTACACGCTTCTGTACTTCCTTTCTGCTTGCCTCTCCTCTCCCACCTAATAAGAGGCTACTGAACCTGGCTGAGGCCGAGGGCCAATGCCATTATGGAGTGATCCTGGGGTGCTGTCCATTGGAGAAGCAAATTTTCCTCTCCTCAGCTGAAAATGGCTTGGTGACTCAGTTTCTCAGAAACTTCCACAATAAAGCAGGCAAAAAATGTTTGAGACAGACCTGTCGTTTGTGTATGAGCATGGTGGGCCCTGTAGGCACATGTCTGGTCCATCAGGCCTGCATGCGTGGTGTGAGAGATTCACTCATTTCTCTTCTGACAAACAGATTAAATGGCTGTGTGTCTGCTTCCTCCTGTCCCCTCCTTCCACAGGGTCCCTTTTGTTATTCCTTTGTTAGATAAGCATGCTTTCAGGTAAGCTTTCTGGGATCCTGGGAATGCTTATACACCCAGTCCTTGCTAATTCTGCATTCTCCCTCTGTTCTCCATTTTTTTGTTTCACTTTTCTCAGTTAGGTAGGACCAGACTGGAAAGCTGAGCCTCAGCTAATGAGGAGCAGCCAACATCCTCCCTGAGTGAGGAATAAAAGAAGCCAAGTAGGCCATGTGTTCTGCTACTCCCTGGCCTGCCATGCATTTCCGATTTTTACAGAAAGAAATTGCTTGCCAAGTTACTTTCACTTTGCTCATCTGTTCCTTTATGAGACACCAAGATCAGTCTAGTCCAACAGTGGGGCCCCAGCTGCTGTAGCTGCTGTGATTATGCAATTCTGGCCTAGCTGGGCCTGCAAGGTGCCTGTGTGATGTGGCATGCATTCATTTTTGCATTAGGCAGGTCTCTCAGGCCAAGACCCCTTTAGATGGGCAATTTTTCTGAGGGCTATGTCCTCGGGTTTACTGAGGCCTGCCAGGTACTTGAACATAATGCTTTCACGGTTCCTTGGCTGGGCAGGTAACTGAGGGATAGGAAGAATGTGGCTGGCCCTGGACCCCATGCCTGATATGAGAACTGAGGTGGACAGCAGGAGAAATTGCCTCTGGCCTCTATCATCTACCATTTCAAGTCTGGTCCCTGGCTCTTCTACATTTTCTTGGCCCCAGTAAGCTGCAGATCCTGACTGACTGACCATCCACACCATTGCAGCCTAGCACAGAGACACCTACCTATGTACAGTTACCCATCTAGGTGATCCTAGCATCACCTTAGTCCCCTCAGAGACTCCTTTCTTCCCTTGGGGTGAGCAATCATACCTAGCTAAGCTCCACCTGCCTGGGTGTACATTTCTGATTACCTGGAAAAGTTCAACAGAGCAATCTTGGGGAGCTTGTGGGTGAGGTGGTCCGTGCAGGCATGCATTCCTGACATCGTCCCAGCATAAGCAGGAGCATGAGGTGGCCCCTGCATGGGAGCCCATCAGATGTACTTGAGTGAGCAGGATCTAGAATAAGCATGGCTGAGCTTGTTCCAGCATGCCCACATGGGAAGCTGGACCCAGAAGGCACACCTGAGTGAGGCCAGCCTAGTGAAGTACATGCATATGATGGCCCCAAGCATTCACACATGCCTGAGGCAGGCCTGGCAGGCCATGACCCCCTACCCCGAGATGGGCCTTCTTGCTAAAGTGTGTCCCATGCCTATAGCTTTAGCTGGGTGGGGCCAACCATGTCCTTTGTCTCAAAAGCTACTCCCGGCTAGAGTAGTCTATGAGGCTGGACCATCTTAGCTAACCACTTTGAAGTTGTCCTGAGCAATTTGTAGTCGCAAGCTGATCTTGGGGTGGTGTTTGCCAGCTTCGTGGCATTATTACAATCTAGGAGGATTCATCATTGCAGGGGCCCATCATCTTCTTGGAGACCTCAAAGGTCACTGTTAGGAATGGTCATGGTCCACTGCAGAAAACTTAAACATTTTAAATGCCATATGTAGCAGATCTCTGAGAAGTTAAAAGACCACAATCTGTTAAGTACATCCAGGGTACACTAACTTAGTTCCTAGTTACCTGCTTCAGACTCAAACGACAAATCACATGTAGGAAGCTAGATGAAGTTTATTTCTAGAATTAGTTAGTACTCTATATAACCATTAATATCACAACAGAATATTTATATATGCATAATAATCTCATAGATTTTGAGATAATATTCACACCTTAAGAAAAGTTTTAAAGATTCAAATGAGAACCAAAGGATGATGAGATTAGGGGCAACAGAATAGTCCCCTAATTTTGGCTTTTTTTTTTTTTTGTCCCATACCAGGTGGCTATTCTGACATGAGACAGAGATTCTGGATTTTCCTTTAACAAACATGCTTGAGTTTACAGAACGAGAGAGCTATGCTCCAACTCCAAAGCCAGCTTTAATTTTTAATTGAATTGGGACCACAAAACGACCATTTGTCACTTACGTCTGTAGAGAGCAGGAGAAACAAGCATTTGGGAAGATTTATGAAATTCTACCCTGTTGGAGGTGGGCTATAACATTATGACAATTTAACTCTTTTCCTTGGGACATTTTTCTTATGATGATTCATCCTTATTCTTTAGATGTCTCACTTGTCCAGTGGTCTCCTGATTCTTAAGTTGGATGCTTTTATTCTACCAGAAACACATAAAGAAAAAAAACCTGCCCCAACCCTGACTTTGGGGAGTTTCTTTTTTGGCAGGTTATATCTTTGTTAAGGGCAAAAGGTTTTTGGCAACAGAAGAAGTATTAGCTTTTAATTTTAAAAAATTGAAAATTTGAAACTAAAGAGACCTTACTATGTGTGGACAAATATATCCATATTCCTCTTTCTTTTTCATATATCAAGGTTTAATTGTATTTATTTTTAGATCACAAAGGACATTCATTTTGAATTTTAACCTGTCTTTCTAGTAACCCTGTAGAGGGTTTTCATAATAATAAGTAAATATGGTATATGATTTCTCTACTATGCAAACCTACCATTTAGGAACTGTATCTGAATTTTGTCCCTAGGTGGTGGGATAAAAGGTATGTGCCACCACCAGCTTGTTCACTATAACTCTAGAATTCAGAATACAACTTAACTTATAAAGATCTGTCTGTCTCTGTTGGGATTAAAGGTATGGGCTATCACTGCCCTGATCAAATATTTTATCTCAGCTCCAAATCACTCCAACTCTTAAATAGTGAGAAAAAAAGCTTTAACTGTAATAACCCTTTGAATTTACTTAAGACATTTTAAATCTCTTAACTGGGTTTTTAATTCCAAACAACAAAAATACCCTTCCTGTTTAAGAAGAAAACTCAAAAGCTGGTGTCCAAGATGGCATGGACCACATGATAATCTACAGTCTAACATTCTGGCATGGAATTAAAACATGTGGTTTAAGAAAACCCATTTTTTTTTTCATTTTATGCCAGCAAGGCAAATGTGCCTTTGGCAAGTTACCATTCAAAAATATTATTATTTTTTATTTTTATTTTTTCACACCTGATCAAATGAAAGGCATTTGTTAGTCTTTATAAGATCAGGAGTTCTCTCCTGTCAAATCTAATCTTTATTAATCTTGATGGTATCCATAGCTTTTCTTCTCCTATGGAAACAAAAGCAAAACCTCTTCCCCAATATAGCACATATCCTGGTCTCCATTCTGAGGTCAACACATCTTTAAAATATACAGGCTGAGTTAATTCAGCACTTTTTTTCTACTATCCAATGTCTCTCCGCAGCTGTCGTTCCTTTCTCATTAGCATTTAGAAAATTTAAAGTTAATAAGGCACAGTGTAATCTATCTCTGGGGTGTGTCTTTATTATCCTTTTCTGTTTATTAAGCATATCTTTTTAAAGTGCAATCAGATCCTTCTATAACTGCTTGCCCTGTAGGACTGTGTGGTATAACCTGTAACATGCTTTATGTTGTAAGATGCAAAAAACAAAACAAAACAAAACAAAACAAAA
Organism: Peromyscus aztecus; assembly: GCA_902168405.1. NCBI lineage: Eukaryota > Metazoa > Chordata > Mammalia > Rodentia > Cricetidae > Peromyscus > Peromyscus aztecus. Next base: position 7,129 of record CABHPQ010126194.1, on the reverse strand, counting down.
AGCAAAAAAACGGTTTCATTTTACTAGAGACATATGCTGGAGATTGTCACTCTTAATTAGTATGTGTATTCCCATAATGGCCATACCTTATAATAAATGTGTAATTACAGAGTCAGCCTTTTTGGAACTTAAAGCAGTTGCCCATTGAAATCCTGAATATGTAACTGTGATATGGTGCACATACTTTAATTTTCTAAATTCTGCAAAATGAAACACATCCATTTGCCAAATTTCATTTCTTTGAGTATGTTTTGGGTTACTTGCTGCAGGTTATTTAGATTATGGTTATACAAAGAACAAGTATGACCTTTCCTTATAGTTTTGTTGGCTTGTTGCCAAGTGATGGAAAAATCTTTCTTCAAACCTTTGCTATTATCATGATGTCTCTTATGAAATTCTGAGGTATCTAGTACATTTCCTACCAATAGCTGATTGATTTCATCATTGCCTTGTGCTAGAGGGCCTGGTAGACCCATATGGGATCTGATATGTGTTATATACAATGAGTGATTTCTATTTCTGACTATTTGTTGTAATTGAATAAATAACAAAGTTAATTCTGAATCATCTGGAATAAGTTCAGTGATTTCAATATGTAAAACAACTCTTTCTGCATATTGAGAGTCCATAACTATATTAAGAGGTCTGGAAAACCTAATAATACCATGAGAATAGCATATAAGTCTGATTTTTGAACAGAATCATAAGGGCTTTGAGCCACTTTACTTACTTCTCCTGACTTATAATCTGCCTTTCCTGATTTATTTGCATCAGAATAGAATGTGGGGGCTGCAGAAATTTGTGTCCCCTTCACTATATGAGGGAGAATCCAATTAGTTCTTTCTATAAACTGAAGTCTCTTGCTTTGGGGATGTTTGTTGCTAATCTCTCCCAAGAAATTATGGCAAGCTCTTTGCCGGTGTTCATTTTCTGCCTATAATGAGACAATCTCAACATCAGTAAAAGGAAACGACCATTTCTGCAGGGTCTATTCCTTGCTAATTGACAAAGTTTCATTTTTCTTTCAGAATCAATTTAGAAATCTTTTTCTACATATGTCTTTAACTTTTTTTGTTCTGTGTGCGAAAAATATCCATTCTAAGATACTATCTCCTCTCTGCGTAAGAATTCCTGAAGGAGAATGAGCAGAAGGTAGAATGACTAGAAGACAATCAAGCTCTGGATCAAAGTGATCCACATGTACAACCTGTAATTTCTTTTCTACCAGAGCCAATTCTCTCTCAGCCTCAGCTGGTAGTGGTTTTTTTTTTTTTTTTTTTTTGGACTGATTTGTACTTTTTGTGGTTGAATTTTCTGTAAACCTATCTCATATCCTAGACGATTAATAGAATCTCTTCTTTGTATTTTTTCAGTAGCAATTTTTAATACCCAACACGGCAAAATTCTCTTTACTTGGTCAAACATTGAGTCAGTCAGTAAGATATCATCTATATAATGGTAAATTATAGATTGAGGGAAACTGTTTACAAACCATTTATAACAGCTGTTGTACAAAATATTGACACAAAGTGGAGCTGTTTAACATTCCTTGTGGCAAGACCCTCCAATGGTACCTTTTAACAGGTTGAGAATTATTTCAAGTGGGCACCGTGAAGGCAAATTTTTCTCTATCCTGTTCTTGTGAAGGTATAGTTAAAAAAAAAGCAGTCTTTTAAATCAATCACTATAATAGACCATCCCTTTGGTAATACAGAAGGCAATGGAATAACAGGCTGAAAAGAGCCCACTGGTGGGATCACCTTATATTTACAGCTCTCAGATCTGTTACCATTCTCCATTATCCAGATGTCTTTTTAATGGAAAATATAGGCAAATTCTGAGGACTGGTCAATTCTTCAATATGTTGAGCATTTACCTGCTCCTGTACCAGCTGTTCTTATGCCTGTAATTTTTTCTGATGTCAGAGGCCATTGTTCCACCCACACAGGTTTGTCAGTTAACCATTTTAAAGCTAGAGCTGTTGGTACCTTTAAAGACCAACAGCTGTTGTGCCCCCGATTATGTACAACCTGAACGGTCTGTGACTGCTCTTGATAATACCTTTTAATATTTCTCTCAGAAGCATTATTTAGTTTTAAGGTTTGTTGAAAGATGAATTTCCAAACAGTCTCATTAATAAAAAAAAAAACCCAGAGCCAGATACTGGGGTGAAAACTGAGAGATCAGAGAAGCAAAACAAGCCACAGCCAACCTCACCTCACCAACTCCTCGGCTGATCCTGTTTCCATGAATCCTCAGACTGAAAGCCTCTGAGTCCTCACCCCTGAGGGTCTCAGTTGAACTGCTTAAAAACCTCTAGTTCCTGGTCCTCACGCCGTATTTACCTTTCTGCTTCCTGCCATCACTTCCTGGGATTAAAGGCGTGTATCCTTCCCAAGCAAAGACATGAGATCTCAAGTGCTGGGATTAAAGGTGTGTGCCACCACTGCCTGACTCTGTTTCCAGTGTGGCCTTAATTTACAGAGATCCAGGTGGATCTCTGCCTCCCGAGTGATAGGGTTAAAGGTGTGTGTGCCACCACTGTCTGGCCTCTATGTCTAATCTAGTGGCTGTTCTGTTCTCTGACCCCCAGATAAATTTATTGGGGTGCACAATATATGAACCACAGTTTGTTTCTGAGGTTGGAGGAATGTTAATCTGTGTTTTCCATTGCTACAACAAATCGTGTCCCCATAAATTCATGCTTATGTTAGCCACATATGGTTTTAATTTTCCTATCTGTCCTCTGGCCCTATACATTTGACCCATCTTGTATTTTGTTTTGACTGAGATAAAGTTCCAGTCCCCAAAAGCTGAATATCTATCTCCTGAAGAGACCAATCTGGATGCCAAGATTTGGGTGAAATCATTGTTACATCTGCACCTTTATGCAGTAATCCTTCAATTACAATGCTGTTTATTTGTAATCTTAACTTTGATCATTTATAGCAGTTTACCAAAATACTTGTTTTATGGTCTCTCCTGAATTGTTTATCTACTGAAGCTGTTCTGTCCTTGATCACATGCAGAGCAGTGCTGGTCTTAACAACAGGAATTAAATCTTTTAATTGCTCCGTGGATGAGTTTCTCTGATGCTGACAGAGAATGATTGAACCAAATTTGGTATTGGGTCCTGTGGGAGGCCCCCCAAGGCATTTTCCAATGGCAACAGGTTACCTTGCCTGTCCCTTGTCAATCTGCATTCATTAGTCCAATGCTGGCCTTTGCCAACCTTCTGCATACTCCGGAGGGCTGGGACCTTCCATTTGGATTATCTCTAGAAGAAAACATTGTCTCTAGGAACACCTTGCCTACCAACCCTTTTCAGATGACCTAGCTTACCACAATTAATCATGTGACATTTTGATTTTTCTTAAAAGTTTTAGAAATCACTTTTCCTATCAAAGTAGCAGCCTCCTTACTGGTTCTGTCCCTCTCATTCACAACTTCATGCTCTCTTCTCTCTTTAATCTTTAAATCATAGCTCCTCCTTCACAACCAGCATCATTCACATCACGGGTGCTTTCTCCACTACAAAGAGTCAACTATACTTACTCCTTGCCTGCATGTCCTGACCTGCTGAGTGCTCTTCATCCCACAACCAACCAATCCTGGCTCCAGGTCTCTCCCATGAGAGTTCTGACCTTGAAATCACCTTTTAAAAGCCTTCATTGGCCTGTATGGCGTGACCATTCTTGGCCTTCACCTCACATGACATTTGGTGGCCATCAGCAGTGTTGTCTGTCTCCTTTTATGGATCACTTTCCTGTCTAGTCTTAGACTTTCTCTGCATAGCTTCTTATGTGTATGTTTGCTAGCTCTCCCTCCTCCAACGAGCCTGCTCATAAAACCAATTCCATGGCCTAGGTTTCCCCAGGACCCCTCGAGGTGAGTACTGCCATTTCATGCATGCCATCAGAGTTCCTCACAGTGTGCTTCCTGGAGCAGCTTGTGTGAGGACCACGAGAAGATGGTAAAATAAGAACATCTAGGCAAATCTCGAGGCCTGAGCAAGTCTGTCTGTGACTAGTGGGCATAGGATGTGCTCCTGGGAGGAAGGATGTTTCCAGGATGTGCTAATGCCCACTAATTACAGAACCTCTCACCTAGTGGCTATCAGAACTTCCAGGCTGACATTAGCAATAGCAGCTCAATGTCTCCATCTGGTGGTCCCAAACACCTGTTGTCTCTTTTTCTAATGACAGACAGTACTTGCAGTCTAAGGCGGGTATTGATATCATAAAAGGCAAGGGAAAATTAAGGAAGAAAAGATATGAATGAGTGTCAGCTCCATGGATGTTCAAGACTGAATCCCATCACTTTATAGTTTATGAAGTGGCAAAGGACAGCTGTTCTGTACTAAAGTATTTTGGGGATGGAAGAAAATGGCCACTGTACTGACTAATTTTATGTCCACTCGACACAAGCCAGAGCCAAAGATTGCTGTAGGCAAGCCTACAGGGCTTTTTCTTAATTAGTGATTGATGTGGGAGTTCCAAGACCACTGTGGGTGACAGGTGCCCCCCCCCCCAAGGACATGATGGTCCTGGTTGCTCTAAGAAAGCAGGCTGAGCAACACAGTAAGCAGCACTCCTCCATGGCCACTGCATCAGCTCCTGCCTCAGTTCCTTCCCTGATTTGAGTTCCTGCCCCGACTGACTTCCATGATTGACTTATGTAAGTGAAAGAACCCCCTTCCTCCTCAAGTTTCTTTTATTCATGGTGTTTCATCACAGCAATAGAAATGCCGACTAAGTCAGGTACCTTTCATTTTTCACCCAAGGACAAGAAAACTCAGGACTAACTCTTTCCTGTGGTCTGGGCCACCTGAGTTGGGGCTCTGCTTTTCTCTCCAATGCAAGTGATCTGTCCTCACATGGTCTATGCTATGAAGGATAAAGTAAACATTTAGGAAGAATGGGAAATTTTCAAAAAAACGTGATTCTATATTATGCTTTAACACGACAGTTTTGTCTCTGTGTGGTATATGCATGTGTTTGCGCACATATGTGAATGTGTATACCTGTGGATGCTCACGCAGGAGCCAGAAGTTGATGCTGGGTGTCTTGCTCTATCAGTCTCCACCTTCTGTTTCTGATACAGAATCAATGACAACCTGAAGTTCCCAGAGTGACAAGGGTGTTTGGCCAACAAGTCCCTGGAATCTTCCTCTTTCCACCTCTGAGCACTGGGCTTCCAGGCATATGGCACTAATCCTGTTTTAGTTGTTTGTTTGTTTATGTGGGTACTGACCTTCCAAATCTAGGTGTTCATGCTTGCTTTTCAAGCACTTTAACCACTGAGCCATCATCTCTGCAGCTCCTAACACAAAATGGTGAAGAACACGTTTAATGTCTTCTCAGTTAACAGACTTTAAAACCACATTTACAAAATTTGAGAAACCCACTTCTACACAAATACCCTGCACAACTACCCCACTCCTAATCATCGAATGGGAAAGTTTCCTACTTTGCAGCATTAGGTATGGGTATGGGTATAAGGTTTTTCATGAAGACTTGACAAGCCACTCATCGCTCCCCCAAATCTGATGGACTTTCTCTTCCTATAAGGGAGTATGTTGACATGTTTTTATCATCTGCCCGTCCTTTAATGAACACCATGGCTCTGGGACTGGGTTGTTCTGAACCTCAACCCCTGAAAGCCAACTCACCACCTGCTCTGCCACAGCCACTCTGAATGCTCTCACTCTGCATTCCTGATCTCATTGCCATAGGCTCTATTATGGTACTCCCCCAACACACACACACACACACACACACACACACACACACACACACACACAAACACAGCTTGCAATTTGTTAGCACAAGGACCATGAAGTGCCTCCTCTCAGGATATAATCCCATATGTTCTATCCCACCCTCCAGGCAGCATCTGCTCTGCCTACTGCCTCCACCAACATGCCAGCACCTAAACCATGACCTTAGCATCTCTCCCCGGAACAGAAACAATCCAGAGAGAACGGCCACTTCCACCATCCTGCTTGGCCCTCTAAGCTCATACCGTCTACCTTCCCTCCTAAACCACTGCATAAAGCCCTGCCACTTCAGACTCTGACACAATGGATTCCTCAGAAGCTAAGCCTGATGCCAAGAGAATTTTTCTGTCTGTCTCTTGATCTATGTTTTAGTTAGGTTTTATTGCTTCAAAGAGACACCATGACCATGGCAACTCTTATAAAGGAAAGCATTTAATTGGAGCTGGCTTATCGTTTCAGAGGTTCAGTCCATTATCATCATGGCAGGGGGCATGGTGGCATGCAGGCAGACACCATACTGGAGGAGGAGCTGAGAGTTCTACAGGCAGCAGGAAGAGAGTGACACCAGGCCTGGCTTGATCATTTGAAACCCCAAAGCCCACCACCAGTGATACACTTTCTCCAACAGGGCCATACCTACTCCAACAAGGCCACTCCCATTAATGCCACTCCCTAAGCATTCAAATATATGAGCCTATGATGGCCAATCTTATTCAAACCACCACAGTCTGCATCCATGGTTAACTTCATATTCAAAATCATAATCTGAAGAGAATAGTCTAAAGTTTCTGCCTACAAATGATAGCAATGAACACTGTGGTATTCCATCACAATGTGAATAAAATGCTTTCAAAGCACAACAGAGTTGCCTCTCTGCTAACACTATCAATGGAAGATGGGGAAATGGCAATTAAAATATTCTAAGGGGAAATGGAAAATGAAATAGACTATGTGGTCTTAACAGTATTTCTTCCTCCCCGTCACTTCACAGATCTTACCTCTGCACAATTCAGGATCATTGTCTGTTAAATTAGGTTTTTTTGTTTTGTTTTGTTTTGTTTTTGCTTGTTTGGTTTTTTTTTATTTTTGACAATTTCCGACATGTTCTGATTACTCTCATCCAACCTGCTTTTATCTCTTTCTATCTTCTGTCAGCCCTGAAGCCCCCTAAAAATTCCATTCCCACTTTCATGAACTTTTGTGCTCTGACCCACTGAGTTTTCTTTTCTTGCATGTGTATGCAGTAGTATATTTATGCATACATGCCTGGTGTGCATGCAGAGGCTAGAGCAGGACATCACATGGCTTTCTCCACAGCTTTGCCACTTACTGCCTTGAAAGGTCTTTCAA
>CABHPQ010126192.1:0-24054 GCA_902168405.1 Peromyscus aztecus | reverse complement strand
GCCAGCCTGGGCTACCAGGCTGGCCTCGAACTCACAGAGATCCGCCTGGCTCTGCCTCCCGAGTGCTGGGATTAAAGGCGTGCGCCACCAACGCCCGGCTAAAGCTGAGTTTCTTGCTGACATTATTCTCCTTCTCTATTAAGAAGTTCTTTTGACGTTTCAATATAAACCATGGGCGACAAATTCTCTCAATATCTGTCTGCTTGAGAAATTCTTTATTGCTTCTTTATTTCTGAGGCATAATTTCATTTGAATACGCTGTTCTTGTTTTCCTCCTAAGGTGTGACTATGTCACTGTTCTGTGTGAACTGCTTTTCTTGCTCCTTTAAATATCTTTACCTTGAATTATGCTGTAACATATGAGGTGGTGGTGGCGGGGTGTGTGTGTGTGTGTGTGTGTGTGTGTGTGTGTGTTTATGGGTGCGTGGGTGGGGGGCAGGGGTCACATGCCATGATGTTCACGTGGCGGTCAGAGGACACCTGTAGGGGACAGTTCTCTTCTTCTACCACGTGGGTCCTCAGGGCGTCAGGCTTGGTGGCAAGCACAGAGCCATCTCACCAACACTGAATTTGTCTTTTATTACATGCCATCTTAATAATAAAAAGACAATATGTTTTCTCATTCAGCCTAGAAAAAGCATCCATAAAATTCATTTGTTTGGCAGCTGGAGAGATGGCTCAGAGGTTAAGAGCACTGGCTGCTCTTCCAGTGGTTCAGAGTTCAATTCTCAGCAACCACAGGGTGGCTCACAGCCATCTATAATGAGATCTGATGCCCTCTTCTGGCATAGAGCACCATATACATAAAATAAATAAATCTTAAAAAATTTTTAAAATTTTGTTTGTTCTGTTTTAAAAAGAAAATCTTAAACTAGGCACAGTGACACATACCTTTAATCCCAATACTTCAGAGGCTAAGGTAGGATTTTGAGTTTCAGGCCTGCTTGGGCCAGTCAGGATCTTAGTGACCTTTGTCCAAAAAAAATTATATATATATATATATATATATATATATATTTTTTTTTTTTTTTTTTTTTATACATATATATATGAAAAAAGAATAAATCTATCAATACCTCAAGAAAACTAAAATCAAGACAAAGCTTCATTAACTAGAGAACTAATCTCAAAATTCTGAGTAACCTTACTTCAGAAATTGGTCAATTTAATTGTCAATTAATAAATTCTATCTAGGAGCTGAGGAAATGGCCCAGTCGGGAAAGTGCTTGCCTTGTAAATATAAACATAATGTAAATATAAAGTACCAGAGTTTCATCCCCAGAGCCCCCACAGAGATACCAGGTGTGGTGGAAGACACTTTTAACTCTAGCATTCGAGGCAGAGACATGAGGACACCTGGGGCTCACTGACCATTGGTGAGATCCAGTCCAGCGGAAAACCCTGGCTCAAAGGAGGTAGATGAGGAGGGCTCAAGAATGACACCTGGGGTCATCCCCCGGCCTCTACACATACATGTATGCACACTTAAACATGCATCACGTGCACACTTACATTTAAAAAAAAAGTATAACTAAGGGCCAGCAAGGTGTCTCAGCAGACGCAGGAACTTGTGTGCAAGTCTGAGGACCCGAATCTGATTCCCCAGAACCCACGTAAATGTGGAGGGAGAGACCTGACTCCACAAAACTGTCCTCTGACTTCCACCCATGCACCACGGAGTGTGTATGCATGCACTCACCCCCAATAATAATAATTACGGAGGATAAAATTGGGCTCTTTTGAGACTTAGTCTTACTATGTAGCCCCGGTTAGCCTAGAACTTGCTGACCTGGAACTCAACAGAGATCTGCCCATCTCTGCCTCCCAAGTGTTAGGATTAAAGGCATGTTCCATCATGCCCAAAGATAAAGATTTTTTTGTTTTGTTTCTTCGTTGTTTTTTTGTTTTCAGTTTGCTGCTGTTCCTAAACATCTGGAGTCCTTCAGTTCCCATGATCATCTGTTCATCAACATGTCCCTGCTTCTCAGTCTTGGGGGGAGCCTATGAGGGTGCAATAAGCCAAGGAAAGCAGAGGACTCTGGATTGTCTGGGATGTTCTTAGTTGTTTTGAAATAGGGTCTTCCGTATCCCTTGAAATTCTGGTGGTCCTGCCTCACCTCACTGGGGCTGGGGTTCCAAACATCACCACATCTGGTGCTGGGGATTAAACTAAAGCTTTTGCAAGCTAAGATAGCACTCTCCTAACTGAGCTGTGTGCCCAGTCTCTGAGATTTCCTATTAAATTAGCATAATAAGGTCTAGAAAAAGCAGGGAAAACTAAGTCAAAGGCTCAGTGTCAAGACGAGATGCCACATCTGCTGACATCGGAATGTACACAAGGACCCTTGGAGTCATCTGTCTGTGAGAAAGCAGGAGCCGTTTATCCACTGGAGCTCATCTCTTAGTCCAAAGTCTCCCAGGGCAGGACATGATGGCACACTCCTGCAATCCCAGTTATCAACAATAAGCAGGGTATGTTAGAAGTCAAAAGGGAAGTACCCTGTGTGGCGAGGCTAAAAACACTGGTCTCCTTGTGTGGATTGTGAATCAAGTGTCTGCTGTGTACGCTGCTGCAGACAGCAACAGCTTTCTATAGACCCTTTCAGTCTGTGTTAGAATGCTGTGAACAATTAATTGTGTTCCACCGCCTTGGCTGGTACTGGCCACCCAGAGAATACAATCATTCCGGGTCTCTGTTCTCAAAGTGTTAACAGGTTGGCAGAGATGCGAAAACAGTAGCAATTCAGGCGAGCATTGCCAGGGCAGGGGCAGCCCGGGGGATTAATACAGGAGGAGAAAGTAGCTTCCTCCATGAGGACGGCATTGACCAGGCCCAGGCAGGAGACTGGCCACAAGGTCGCTTGCCTGACCACGCCACTGTTGCTGAGTCCTGCTGTTTTCGAGGCGGCTGTCAGACGCCTGGGTAGCTGAGGGAGGCCATCCCTAGCCATCGCTCACGTGAACAGTGATAAAAACTCCTTTTATTCACAAGCCAGACTGCTATGGACCGTTCCTCGCTGGTTAAATTTTCCAGAGAAACCTCGAATTGGTGATCTATTTTTTTTTTCCTTTCCTCGATTATTTTCCATTGCTCTGTTTTATATTTGCATAAGAAAAAGGTGTAAATAATGAGTAAAACACTCCCGAACTCCTGAGAATGCTCCCTACTTGAGTCTGTCTCTTTAAGTCCCACGAGATGGGCGGGACTCGTCTCCGAGAGTCTCTGCGTCTGGAAATCTTCCAAGGCTGCGCTTGCTTTAAGAGAGGGGGCGGGGCTCTGCCCGGAGGAGGCGGAGAAATCCCCTCCCTCCCCCGGATCTCCGGCTTCCGGGAACCGGCTGGAAGGCCACTAGTGCTGAGCATCCCGGGCCCCAACCCTCCCTGGACAGCTGGACCCTCTCCCTGCGAGGTGAGGCCGTCGGGGCTTCTGGGCCAGTTGGGGAATCTCCTGCCCGCCCGGGCCACTGCTGCTCAGCACTCCCCTTCCCCCAAGTCTGCCTGTGCATCCCCGGGTCCCTGACTGCAGGGTCGCCAGCCAACACTCAAGCGCTGCTGCTAATTGCCTGGCTCTGCGCTAAGCTCCTTACACGCACTATCTTATAGAATGATCTAGACACCATCATGAACCCATTTTACAGATGAGGAAACTGAGGCCTCGAGGAGCGCACACACTGCAGAGAAGCAACAGAATCGCGACTCAAACACAGGTCTGTCTGACCACAGCATCTGAGACCTAAAACCGGCTGCACTGGAGTGCCTTCCCCATCACCCCTCCCAAATCCTAGGCTCCCTTCCACTTGCTTCCATCTCCAGGCTTCACCTGGTCCCCAAACATTCACACAGTGAGCGACCCCTGCAGCCAGGCTCTTCTGTGTTGATATGGGGCCTCTTGTAACCCACACTGGCCTCAACCAAGTAGCATAGGACAACCTTAAACTTCCTGATCCTCCTAGGTGCTGGGATTACAGGCATACACTAGATTTTGCAGGTCCTGGGTCTTGAACCCAGGACTTCCAACATGCTAGGCAAAGCACTCTCTCAAATGACCTGCAACCGCAGCCATTCCTTTATGGCAGTTTTATTAATAGCTGATGCTTAGACGTAATCCTTATATAAACTATCAATCCCCACTGAAAATAGGCAAGGGAAAGCAGTTGTGGCCAGGGAGATTGCTCAGCCGGTTAAAGGCAACTGTCCCCAGGCCTGGTCAGAGTCCCATTCTGAGACCCACACGGTGGGGGGAAAGAACTGACTCCCATCGCCACACAAGACAAAGACATGTACATACATTTTTAATTTTTAAGACAGGATCTCACTATGCAGAAGCAGGCTGGTCTTGAACTCATCGAGATCTGCCTGCCACTAGGGTTAAATGGGTGCGTCACTCACTGCAGCTGGCTATGAACTTTTCTTTTGGTATGATTTCTTGCAGATTGTTCCATTTTCCTAAGCTTATTTATTTCTTTGTTTTAGACCCCTGGAATTTCTCTTCCTCACCCCTGGGAACAGAGCCTCTGGCTGAATGGCAGCTGCAGATGACTTGCAGTTTGAAGGTATGGCATTTGGGTGCCCGCCTTTTTTTTTTTTTTGGTTTTTCGAGACAGGGTTTCTCTGTGTAGCTTTGCGCCTTTCCTGGAGCTCACTTGGTAGCCCAGGCTGGCCTCGAACTCACAGAGATCCACCTGGCTCTGCCTCCCGAGTGCTGGGATTAAAGGCGTGCGCCACCAACGCCCGGCTTGGGTGCCCGCCTTTATCTTACAGCCATAGCTTCTGCTGCCAAGGCAGTGGATTTCATTATTGACGCAGAGGTTCAAGGATCTTATTTCAGACATCGTGGTAAGAGGCTGTTTGCCACACCCAGGTTTTTCTAATTTGGCCAATCAGCTGCTTATTTTTTCTCACAGAAGTCTTCTGATTGGCAGCAGACATCATGGACTGGGCATAGCCCTTGCCTTGTGTATTCTAAGCGCTTGCTGTGTGGACACTGTTGTAAACTTCTTGGGCAAACACTGTCACAACCATAATTCTCCATCTTGTATTTGAGCACTTGCTGCTCTTCCAGAGGACCTGAGCTGGGTTCCCAGCACCCATCCATATCAGCCTGTAAATCCAGTTCCAGGAGATCTGGCGCCCCCTTCTGACCTCGACAGGCACCTGCACACAGGTGGCATACACTCACCCGGACACACAATCATACACATATATAAAAATAAGTATCCAGCTGTTCCTCACCCCCTTGACATCCCATCAGGTTCAGGGTACAAGGGTGCCTTTGACACTGTGTGACTAAATTATAGTCCTGCCTTCCTCGGCTCCTTGTTTCCCACCTCACTGGGAGCAGAAGCTTGGAAAACCAGGCTCCACTGACGACCTCTGATCTTTTCATTGTCTTCTCTTAGCTCGTGTCCTTTCCCACTCTTCCCCTGCCACACGGGGCTTGTGACCTCATAGAGTCCCAGCTTAGGGCCTCTGTGTCTTCCCGAGAGTTTGCACGGCTCCTCCTTGCTTTTTCTTCAGCCCTTGCTTCTTGGAAGAGCCCTTCATTGGCCACACTGTCTAGAAGTCCAGTGCAAGGAAGTGCAAGCATTGTGAACAGTGTTTGCAAAGCCCCTGCCGAGGGAGGAGGACGGTTTAACGTTTTCTCTCTCTCCAGAGAGAGAGGCTAAAGGTTGGCCTGTGTTCCAGATCACAGACTGGCCAGCAGAGCTTGATAGCCCAAGGTGACTTGAGAGGAGGCGGGCAGCGATGAAGATGATGCTATAAAAATGGTGTGAAGGACTTTGGGTTCAGAAAAGAGCACGTGGTACTGAGGATGGAAGACTGTTCAGAGGAAGAATGGTAGATGACAAGGTGGAGCTCAGGAGCCTTCCAGCACAAGTCACTGTACTTCATCTGGAAGCAAAAGAGCTTCAGATAGGCCGGGATGTCGGGGCAGAAAACATAACTGTCGGAAACCACCCCACCCCAGCCTTGCTCAAGGGGCTGAAATTGACCTAGCACAAAGGAGAGTATGTGAGCCATCGTGGAATACACACCTTACACTCCAGAGGGCTCCATCTGCTGCCAATCCACGTGTGCACACTTCCTTGTCTGCTCCTGGGTCCTTCTTGCTTTGTAGACCAGGCTGGTCTGGAACTCACAGAGATCCTCCTGCCTCTGCCTCCCGAGTGCTGGGATTAAAGGCGTGCGCCACCTCCATCCGCCTGGCAGTAGCCTGCCTCTTAAATGTCGTTGCTTTGATTTTCTGCATGAAATATTCATGGAGCTGTGGGCACTAAGAGTGAACTGAGCTAAGAGCTCCACTCCACTGCTGGAACCTGTGAGTTACAGTGTGGGTTACAATGATGACCACTGCTGCCTCCTCAGGCCTTCAGAAGTTCAGAGGTAAGCTAGATGTGGTAGTACCTGCCTGTACTCTCAGCACTCAGGAGGCAGAGGCAGGAGGATCGCAGGTTTGAGACCAGCCTGGGCTAAGAAATTTTAGTGCTGTCCTGAATTTCATTCATCACAGCTAATCAGAGTGTTGGGGTGTTCAGAGAAGTTTCCATCACTGCTGGTGGAAGTTAATGAGGAAGGTTCTTCTGGATAAATGTAGCAGTATAGTCCAAGAGTCTTAAAAAGCTGGCCTAGGGCTGGGGAGATGGCTCAGATGCCATGCAAGTGTGAGAACCTCATGAAAGAAGTGGGCAGGTGTGGTGGCCATCTAGAATCCCAGCACTAGGGAGGCAGAGACAGGATTCCCTCAGGTAAGCCAGCTAGCTGATCTAGCCTGATGTCGTGGTTTGAATAGGTATGGCCCCCATGGACTCATGTGTTTGAATGCTTGGCCATAGGGAATGATGCTATTTGGAGAGGTGGCCTTGTTGGAGTAGGTGTGGCTTTGTTGGATGACATGTGTCATTGTGGGGGCAGGCTTTGAGGTCTCATATATGCTCAGGCTGTGTCCAGTGTGGCAGACTATTCACTTCCTGTTGTATGCAAATCAAGATGTAGAACTCTCAGCTCCTTCTCCAGTACCATGCCTGTCTGCACGTCAGCATGTTTCCAGCTATGATGATAATGGACTAAACCTCTGAATCTGTAAGCTAGCCTCAATGAAGTGTCCTAAGACACCCAAATTGACAAATTTGGGGTTTAGTAAGAGTACCTGCCTCAATAAATAAAGTGGAGAAAGAAGGAGGAAGATGCCTGATGTGAACTTTAGCTCCCCCATACATATGCAGATATACATGTGCAGATGATTACACACCACACACACACACACACACACACACACACACACACACACACACACACAAAGATGACTTAGTGGTTGTACTGATTAGTGATCATCTTGAGACTGTAGTTCCCAAAGTCTCATATTCTCTAATTTTCCTTTCTTTCCTTTTCTTCTCTCTCTTGTTCCTTTGTTTACTTATTTTTCAGGTTAGCATGGGAAGTAATGGATGTCACCATGGCATCTTCATTTTCATATATGTGTGTGTGTGTGTGTATGTGATAGTGTGTTCTTCCCATAGTTGCCCCCTAAAAGCTTTGTCTACACTGTCATTTCTTTCTTTCTTTTTTTTTTACATTGTATATGGATGGTCATTTCTTGTATACTTCAAAAACTATTATAATATAAAAAGTCATTGTTAACTGGGCGGTGGTGGCACACACCTTTAACCTGCACTCGGGAGGCAGAGGCAGGTGGATCTCTGTGAGCCTGAGGCCAGCCTGGTCTACAGAGTGAGTTCCAGGACAGCCAGAGCAACACAGAGAAACCCTGTCTTGAAAAAACAAAAACAAAAGGTCATTATTTCTATAATGTATAATTGCCAGTATACAAAACAGGTTATAGAATTGTTTGTTAGATATTAGCACACCAAATAGCAGGACCTGGGACCCTGTCGGCTGACGTAAGTATTTATTGTATGATAGAGTGATCATCACTGGCAAAAATCTTGCTGTGCAAAGAAAGGAAACCAACCAGGATCTCCTAGTGTTTGCCTTTGTGTGATGGAGCTGAGTGATTTGCTCTGTTTTGGTTTTTTGAGACAGGGTTTCTTTGTATAAAAGTCCTGACTGTCCTGGAACTCACTGTGTAGCCCTGACTGGTTTTGAACTCACAGAGATCTGCCTGCTTCTGCCCAAATGCTGGGATTAAAGGTGTGCGCCACTACCGCCTGGCTATTAGCTGAGTGATTTTTATTCTATTATTTCCACTTCGTTTTTTGGTCCTCATGGTTTCTATGGTGATAAAAGATTCAGTTGAGTCAGAGATGTTCGGGTGGATCAGGTACCCTACTAAAGACTTAGATATTACTCCCTACCCCTCCTTCACTGTGTTGTATGTTCAGGTGGATCTTGAAACCCTCCAGCTTCAGCCTCCCTAGTGCTGAGCTTGTTTTCAAAGCCTCCTCTGCTTTGGTTCAGCTCCTCTGATAAGGTTCATAGTGGAGCTGAGATAGTCAAGAAGCATCAGGGCTGGAAGCCAGGTCCTTAGGCATGCTGGTCATGTGCTCTACCACTGAGCTCCATCCTCAGCACCAGGGCTTCCTCTGATGGCAAGCACCTAGCTGCCAGTGTGGGAAGGTCTCCAGGCCTTTGCACTTTGCTTGGTTTCAGAATTTGGCGATGGAGCCACTTTGCTAGCCGCAAACCCAGATGCTACCACAATAAGCATTGAGGATCCCGACGAGACTTCCAAACACCAAGCCAGACCCCGAGGAAGCTCGGGGAGAGAAGAGGATGATGAGCTGCTGGGAAACAATGACTCTGACGAGACTGAGGTTTGAACTTGCCTTTCAGTTTTTCCCTTTTCCTTGCTCAGAGCTTAGAGTCCATGTGTTTACTTGTTATTTGTTGTGTTCCTGGTTCAGTGCCAGGCAGTGGTGACACAAAGGTGTGTGACCTGTGACATCCTTTTGGGGGAAACAGACGGGTAAACAGACCATCACCCGTGGGAAGCACTTGTGGGTGTGTGGGTCAGGGGAGCAGAGGAGGGGTTAGGGGAAGGCTTTCCGAGGTCAGAGACAACTCGTCTAAGAGGGAAGGCGTGGGGGGAAGAAGATAGGCTGAGGGGATGGAGGCAAAGGGAAGGGTCTTAGTAAAGTCACGGAGGTGTAGAAGAGCATGGTGCAGACAGGAACAGCCTCTGTCTTCTGCATTCGAGCGAAGGATGTGTGAAGGCTGGAGGTGAGGCTACAGACGGCCAGGACCCTGTGAGTTTACATCCATCCATACATTCCCAGTGAGTTCCCGTACATTCTGAAAATCATCAGGAGCCAGTGGACAATTTAGACCATGTATCTGGGTAAGTTTAAAGTTAGCTTGTATTTGGTGGACTTAAATATAAGTTGGAGGAAGACAGACTAGAGTGCAGCCAGCCAGAGCCAAGCAAAATGGTCTTGACTAGAAGCAGTGGGAGAGAACTAAGCAGAACTTGGGTGTGGGTGAAGGAGAGACGTGGAGGCCTCCGTCTGATCGGAAGGAGAGAACAGGAGGGCCGCAGAGAGACGTGGAGGCCTCCCTCTGATCGGGTGTGTGAGGGGAACAGTATTTCTTCAACGTTCTACGTGTTGAATTGTGCCCACAACCCATGGGAGGAACACTTGCTCAGTGTGTAGCAGTGGCTTCACCGTGCAGCTGTGGGGCACCATCAGCAGCTCCGTGGGTCCTTTGTCACAAGTGGAATCGAAACCAGCAGACTAATCCTGCAGTGAGGGGAAGGTGAGTCTATTCTAGAAAAGTCATCCAGAAGACTGCAGAGCAGGCATTGGAGAAGTGGGCAGCAGGTTGCCCCGCTGGGAGAGTGGCCAGGAGCAAGGGGTACATCTCATTCGGAGGGAAGGTTTGGAGTGTCCTGTGTTCTCTAGGAAAGGACAGAAACTCAGTGCAGCTCTGCAGCTCTGCTCATGGCTCAGCATGTGCTCGTGTGTGTGTGTGTGTGTGTGTGTGTGTGTGTGTGTGTGTGTGTGTTACAGCTCCCACTGACGTTTTACATCAGCCATGCAATGAAGCTCAGGGAAGCCTGCGTGGTTGTATGTACCAGAAATCGAGGCACTCCAGAGGATGAGACAGGATGGTTAGGAGTTCAAGGCCAGCTTGAGCTGCATAGTGAGACTCTTATCTCAAATAAAAAGAGAACAAAACTGTAAAAGTCTAAGGACAGTCCTGTCTGTGGTCAGAGTGAGTGGCATATTCGTGGTCACTAGTCTTAACCCGCTTGCCCATAGCTTCCAGTTATTTCTCTTTGCTTGTTTGCAGGCTGCTTGTGGTTCCCTGTCTCAGGCTCTCCTTAGAGGTTTCCATGTCTAATTAGGGCTCCAGGAGCAGGCTTTGGCCTCGCGTCCCTCTTGTTGGACTGGGCTGGACCCAGCCCTTGAATGTTAGCTTTAGGTGGGATCCTTGTAACCTAGGAAACACAAACTGGGCCAAAATGTTTACAGAGGCCAGGACTGAAGACGGGTTATCAACAAAATTACAGCCGTGAAAGGGCCAGCCTAACGGGATAGGAACCAAGTTCAGGGAACAGGGCAGTTTTCACACATACCGAGCGGCCTTTGGTATGTGAAATAGTACCTAAAAAGAACCAAGTAGTCTAGAGAGAGGTGGCCCAGTGGTTAGAACACTTGCTGCTCTGCCAGAGGACTAGAGTTTGGTTCCTAGCACCCCTATCAGGGGACCCCAAACTACCTATAACTGCAACTCCAGGGGACCCAGCACCTTCTGGTCTCTGTGGGTACCTGCATGCATGTGTGTGAACACACAGATACATACACATAAATAAAAATGGAATTAAAAAATCCAAAACATTAACTGTTACTAAATGCAAAGCAATAGTTTAAGAAAATCTGTTCCTTTTTCAAAAAAGGTGTATTTATTTGTATTTTATGTGCCAGTATGTGTTTGTACACCAAGTGAGTGCAATGCCTGAAGATGCCAGAAGATGGCACTGCATCTCCTGGGACTAGAATTAAGGGCAGTTGTGAGCCATCATGGGAATGCTGGGAATTGAACCCAGGTCCTCTGCAAGGGTAGCAAGTACTCGTAACCTCAGAGCCATCTTTCCAGCCCCCCCAAAATCTATTCATTTAAACATTCAGGATAGATTTTAATTTTATGCCAGTGTATTAAATTTTAATCTTGGAAAATAGTTTTCAACAACCTTTAATTTAAAAAAAAATAATTTTTATGCTTACTGGTATTCTGTCTACCTATGTATACCTGGTGCCCAAAAAGACCAGGATAGGGTTTCGGATTTCTTTGGACCGGAGTTAAGGATGGTTGTGAGCCACTGTGTGGGTACTGGGAATCAAACCCAGGTCCTCTGCAAGTACATCCAGTGCTTGTAACTGTTGCGTCATCTCTCCAGCCCCCAATAACTTTGACTTAGCGTTAGCTTGATCACATGCATAAACTGTTTTTATGCAGCTGCCTACACAGAGCACTGTGACTTCTGGTTTTGTCTTCATTCCTCATTTTGCTTTGGGGAAAATCCTTTACTTTAGGGCACGGTCTGATTTTACCATGCATATTGTCTCCTTATGGACTTTTAAGACAGCAACAAGTCCTTGAATTTATGTTAAGAGCACTTGCTGGAGTTGGGGATTTAGCTCAGTGGTAGAGCCCGCTTGCCTAGCAAGTGCAAGGCCCTGGGTTTGGTCCTCAGCTCCGAGAGAAAAAAAAAAAAAAAAAAAAAAAAAAAAAGAGCACTTGCTGTTCTTTCAGAGGTCTTGAAAGCACCTACATGGCAGCTCATAACCATCTATAACTGTGTTCCCAGGGTGTGGCGGTTTGAAGGAAAATGACCCAAAAGGGAGTGGCACTGTTAGGAAGTGTGGCCTTGTTGGAGGAAGTGTGTTACAGGGAGGTGGGCTTTGAGGTCTTATATATATATATGCTCAAGCCACACCCAGTGAGACAGTTCATTTCCTGCTGCCTGCAAATCAAGATGTAGAACTCCAGCTCCTTCTTCAGCACCATGTCTGCCTGTATGCCACCATGTCCTGCCATGATAATGGACTGAACCTTTGAAACTGTAAGCTACTCCAATTAAATGCTGTCCTTTATAAGAGTTGCCATGGTCATGGTGTCTCTTCACATCAGTAGAAACCCTAACTAAGTCACATGGGATCTGATGTCCTCTTCTGGTGTGCAGGTGTATGTGCAGATTATATATACTCACCTATCTATGAAATACATGTACATACGTATGAAATATAAATATGTATGTATGTAAATAGTTAAAAGGAAGAAGAAGGCCGGGCGTTGGTGGCGCATGCCTTTAATCCCAGCACTCGGGAGGCAGAGCCAGGTGGATCTCTGTGAGTTCGAGGCCAGCCTGGGCTACCAAGTGAGCTCCAGGAGAGGCGCAAAGCTACACAGAGAAACCCTGAATCGAAAAACCAAAAAAAAAAAAAAAAAAAAAAAAAAAAGGAAGAAGAAATTGGGAGTGTTTGGAGTTGACCTTGTTTCTTTTTCCCTCTGACAGTTACTGGCCGGCCAGAAGAAAAGCTCTCCCTTCTGGACCTTTGAATACTATCAGACATTCTTTGACGTGGACACTTACCAGGTCTGTGAACCGGCTTCGCTCTTTATTTTCTGTAATGGGGACTTGTTTCCTCTGATGGAGCAAGCATCCTGTGAGAGCCACTGTACTGGACGTGGTCTTCCTGAAGCACAGAGGCTTACTGCGTGTGAAAACTCTGCTACAAAAGCTCAAATAACCAGCTTCCGGTTTTGTAGTAGTCAAATAGCTTAAATCCTAAGAGAAATTAACCTTCAGTGGAATTCCTGCTGTGTCGCCTTGCAGGTCTTTGACAGAATAAAAGGGTCTCTGCTGCCGGTTCCTGGGAAGAATTTTGTGAGGCTCTATGTCCGCAGCAACCCAGATCTCTACGGTATGTACTGTGCCTTTGGCTTGTCTGCCCCATCCTGGTAAGTTCCAGTAAACGGGAGGGTTGCCTGGACGGTTAGAGAATTTCACTGTTAGTAAGTTGTACAACGTTTTTAGTTGACTCTCTGAGATTTAGTGACAATCTTTGCAAAGAATTTGTGGTAGGGGGTGGGGACGGGGACTGTTACAGAATTTCATGTCATGTGCGTGCTGCAACTGCAATTATTAGTCATCCTTTGGAAGACTCCAGGTGGCGTCAGTGTCGGCTTGAGGAGGATGAAGCTTTCTGAGTGCTGTTGATTTTCCTCTGTGGAGGATTGGGTGGTGTAGGGCGAGTGTGGAGTAGGTTTTTGTGGTTGTTTGACCGTACTCCATAGTCTCGGGCATTTGAACACTTGGTCCCCAGCTGGTGGCACTGTCTGGGTAGAAGTAAGAGGTATGGCTTTGCTGGAGGAGATACGTCACTGGGGGCAGGCCTTAAGGTTTCAAAAGCCACATGCCGTTTCCAGTTCACTCTTTCTGCTGGCTGCTTGTGGGCCAGCGTGCCAGCTGCTGCCACCCTTCACCACTGTGATGGCGATGGACCATAAGCCCCGGTGAACCTTCTCTGAGTTGCCTTGGTCACGGTGTTTTATCACAGCCATAGAAAAGTGGCTGATCCAGTTCTCTTATACTTTGTCACTCATGTACTGAGCTCCTTCTCAGCTACCAGGGTGCGTGTTGAGGGGTGGGGGGGACTGGCTCTCCATTGAGAGTCTAAAGCAGGGATGGACTAAGGAATGGTTGTAACCCCTGACTCCCTGGCTATCTGAGGAAAACGCAGAGGCTCACCCAGGGCTCCTGAGGAAAGGGCTGCACACCATGGCCTTTTGTATTTGAGGGGAGACAGGCAAGCCGGCGACATGCCCTGTTCTGGGCTACCCATTCTGAGGGCAGCTCTTCTCCTTCAGTTAGTCTTTTCTGGAAATGTCCTCACAGTCGCCCAGAGGTGCGTTCCCTAGGTGAGTCTAAATCCAGTCAAAGTAACAATCAAGACCAGGCCGGCAAGATGGCTCATGGGTAAAAGTTCGTGCTGTGCAAGGCTGATGACCTTGGTTTGAGCTTGAAAGCCCAGTGGAGGAAGGAACCAGCTCACAAAAGCTGCCATTTGACCTTGTGTGTGTCCTTATCTGGGGCACTCCAGCGTGTAGGTGAAGACTCAACGTTGACATTAGGAGTCTTTCTAGGTTGCTTTTCACTTTGTTCTTTGAGGCAAACAGGATCTCTGTAGTTCTTAGAGTGAGACCTGTAAGCATCAACATGGATAGATGTCCGAATAATGACAAATGAAGAGGAAGCTGCCGAAGGCTATGAATGCTGTTTTGATATCATTGACAATTGTGCACACTGTGAGACCAGAGGTCAGTTTTTCTTCACTTAATTATTTGAGGCAGGGTTACTGAGGCTGGAGCTTGTTGACCTGGCTAGACTGGCTGGTCATGGTCCCAGTCACCCTCCTGCCCATGTTTCCCCAGCACCCACTGGTCCCAGTCCCCCTCTTACCTCGTCTCCCCAGTACTGGGTTACAAGTGTGCATGGTTGTGTCTGGCCTTTCACATGAGGTTAGGAGATGAAATTCAGATCCTTATGCTTTTACGTCAGATACTTACCAAGCCATCTCCTCAGCCCTATTAAAAAGATATTTTTAAAGCAGTATATGTACATACACCTGTTCGTTTTATTATTTTTTACTGTTTTCTCTGTTACAAATATTTCACAATATAAAATCAATCATATAATAATACATTAAATATTATCAATACTCTATTAATATACTATATATATTAAAACATTGAATATGGGGCTGGAGAGATGGCTCAGCGGTTAAGAGCACTGACTGCTCTTCCAAAGGACCTGGGTTCAATTCCCAGCATCCACATGGCAGCTCACAACTGTCTGTAACTCCAGTTCCAGGGGACCCTCACATAGACATACAGGCAGGCAAAACACCAATGCACATAAAATAAAAATAAATACATTATAATAAATAAATAAATAATAAATAAATAAAACATTGAATATAATAAAATTAATATCTAATAATTTTTAAAGTGCCCTTAATTATAAATATAACCCAAATTTAGGTTACATCCCACTTCCACCATGTAAGAGTTGGGATTTGGGAGGAGACGGGGAGAGAGAAGGCAAAATGAAGTAACCTGGAAGAAGCTGGGGTGAGTGTATGCTGCATGATACTGGATCGGGTAGCTGGAAAAAAGGTTACTGAGCCTTGATCATCATGGGCCTTCTCTATCAGCCTGAGGGATTTAGATTTTGTTCTTAAGCAGTTGGGGGCTCATTCAAAGCCTGCAATGAGGAGAGAAAGAGTATAAAAATACCCCAGAAGACAGTTTAAAGCTAGGACAGGTTTCTTGCTTCTGTCCGAGGGTGAGTGCGTGCATTGGAGTTAAACAGGCAGAGCGATAAGCAGGTATCCGTGGCCTTTTAGGCCTGAAGTGTCTGTGTTATTAGCTTAGGGCTCGGAACAGCCAAAGAATGGCAGGCAAGGCGTCCGTGGGTACAGTGGACTCCGTGTCCCCCAGGATCTGATCTGTGATTCAACCCACCAGAGCTCAGGAGTAAGTTTGGAAAATGCTGCATCTGTGCTAACACACACGGGTCTTGGTCCAGTAGATCACCTCACACAGCACTGGCACTGCATTAGGTATTACAGGTAATCTGAAGGCGATGGAAGTGTGCGGGTGGCTGTGTGGCGATGATATGCAAACAGTGTATCAGTTTATACAAAAGGACTTGAGCATCCCACCATGTGCGTGTCCTTCAGCACCCGGGAGCCAATCCCTGACTTACACAGAGGGGCGGCTGCATAACTGCCTCCCACACCAGGTTTCCTCTTGCTGAAAGATAAATCCCTTTCTCAAACAGGACTCCTCGGGCCCTCCATGGTCTGGCCTTGTCCGTCTGCAACCTCTGGTTGTCCCCTTGACCTTGACAGTCTTTCCTTGATTCTGGTCTTTGGGCATGCTCTTCCCTGGCCCTGATTCAGCAGTCTTTTCTACCTCTTCACTTGAAGCTCCTGCTCTTCTTTAGATCCAGCTGGGACAGGCCTGGCTCCGGTTTGGCACCCTTCTGGTGTGTCCCTGGCCGACTCCTAAGATTAGACGTTGTACAGTACCTCCGTGTGGTTCCTGATGTACTACAGGCAGGGACTATGTCCCTATCGTACATTGCTGTGTGCCAAGCGCCTAGCCCAGAGCCTAGCAATAGTGTGTGTATTTAGTAAATATTAGCAGAGAGCATGCTATGTATGTTCTGTGCTTTCAAGTCATATGACACTATACTGTTTGGCCACTTGTGTTCTTATGCTTGGATGGCCTAGCAAAACTTTATTGTTGTTATTATTATTATTATTATTATTTTATTGTATGTGTATGGGTGTTTTACCTGTGTATACCTTGTACACCACATGCCTGCCTGGTGCCTGTGGAGGCCAGAGCATCAAGTCCCCTGGAACTAAAATTACAGACACTCGTGGGTGCTGAGGTAGAACCTTGGTCCTCTGGAAGAGCAGCCAGTGCTCTTAACCACTGAACCATCTCTCCAGCCCTAGCAAAGCTTTTTGGTAGTGGAGGTTTTGTATGTTTTGTTTTGATTTTTGTGTCTCTTGTGGTATGGTAAGCTAAAATAATACTGTGAGATTTACCCCGGACCGTGGCCTGGAACCTGCACTCTGGTGAGGAGGCGAGTGGCGTGTGGAAAGCTGGTATTGGTGGCCCCTTGGGGGTCACTGCCTCGGTTCCCTTTCCTACCTTCAGGAGTCAACACTTGCCTTTGAAAGGCCCTCATCCATCTGTGTGATTTTCCCCAGATGCAGTAATTTTATTAATTTTATGATATTTCAAGATGTCTGAAATTAGCTCCAAAGATACTGCCAAATAGTGAAAATGAAAAATTTAAATATCTCATTTTAAAAATCATTGTTCTACATAGTAAATTAATTTTTTTATGTGTGAGGTGTTGTGTATGTGTGTGGTATATGTGTGTTGTGTGTGCATACATGCATGCATACACACATGTGCATACCTGTGTGTTTGTGTGGAAATCTGGGTTGACACGGGTGTCTTTCCTTGACTACTCTCTACCTCTGTTTTCTGAGGCAGGTTTCTCACTGAATCTGAAACTCATCTATTTGGCTAGTCTGACTATTCAGGGAGCTTCAGAGATTTACTGTTTCTGTTTCCTGCCCCTTCTCACCCCAAAATCTGCGGTTACAGCTTGTATGGTAAAGCCATGTGTGGTTTTTCGCATGGGTGCTGGGGAGCCAAATGCAGATTGTCAGTCCTGCATGGCAGGCTTCTTATTGACCGAGTCGTCTTCCAAGACCCATAGTACTTTAAAGAAAAATTGAGGGTGGGGGACAAGGTTTCTCTGTATAGCCTGGCTGTCCTAGAACTCACTCTGTAGACCAGGCTGGCTTTGAACTCACAGAGATCCACCCGGCTCTGCCTCCCCAGTGCTGGGATTAAAGGTGTGCACCACCACTGCCCAATTAAAAAAAATTAAGATTTATTTGTTTTATTTTCTTATATGTATGAGTATTTTGCCTTTCCATATGTATATGCACCACATACATACCTGGTGTATGCAGAGGTCAGAGAAGGGTGTTGGATCCCCGGAACTTGAGTTATAGATGGTTGAGAACCACTATGTAGGTGCTGGGAACTGAACCCAGGTCCTCTGCAAGAGCAACAAGTACTCTTAACTGCTACACCATCTTTCCAGACCCCTTAATACCTTTTCTAGGTAAAAGGGGATAAGGATGGTGTTAAGAAATCAAGCATGCCGGTCAGTGATGGCGCACACTTTTAATCCCAGCACTTGGAGGCAGAGGCAGGCGGATCTCTGTGAGTCTGAGGCCAACCTAGTCTACAAAGTGAGTTCCAGGATAGCCAGGGCTACACAGAGAAACCCTGTCTCGAAAAACCAAAACCAAACAGAGCAAAAAGAGAAACCAAGCACACGATGAAAGAACTTGCTGTTTTCATGAGAAGCTGGGGGAGAATCTCCAGGGGAGATGACGGTTAGAATAGAAAGGTACACAGCCAGATGTGCACCTCGTCATCTGTATAACCTGTGCACATGCATGCACACACATATCCACACCACTACTCCTGTGTGTTGACTGTTTCTGGCAGGATTCACTAGAAACAGCGGGAGCTCTCAGGAGACACACGCAGAGCTGGGACCGGAGGGAAGGAAGCATGCTTGCTTTCCCCCTGTGCTCTCTTTGGACCTGGAACTATTACGTTATTGCTTGTGCAGGAGGGTTTTGTGGGCGGGCTGGCTGTCTGACTTGGAACTCACTGTGTAGACCAGGTTAGCGTCAATCCTCCTGCCTCTGCCTCCCGAGTGCTGGGATGGATTACAGGCATGCGTGACTATGCCCACCTGTGGCTAATCACCTTTTCATTAGAAAGGGAAGGAGACAACTCCAAACACATGGTCACATGGATGGCCCTGGTTAAACTTCTAAACTCGGTATAAAATAAAACAAAAAGACACAAATGTGAGAGAGATTTGTGGGGGACAGAGGGGTAGACAGCTGTTGTAAGGAGATGGGAGAGGGTGGGATGTGAGAGCGGTCACTGTACATTATATACGTGTGTAAAACTTTAAAAATGTAAGTTTGTCCAAAAAAAGGAAAGGAAAAAATGACATCATTTAGCTGTGTCTCTCCAGCTCTGTCTCTCTGTCTCTGTATGTCTCAGGCACGCACAAACACATGGGTATGTGCACATACTTGCACACACAGTGATGGTGATTAAGTAGGTTATGGACTTTTTCCCTTAAGATTTATTTATTTTTCTCATGTATGTATGAGTGTTTTGTCTTCATGTATGTGTGTGCACCACATGTGTACCTGGTGCCTGCAGAGGTCAGAAGAGGGCATCAGAGTCCCCGGATCTGGAGTTATGGGCAGTTGTGAGCCAATGTGTGGGTGCTGGGAATCGAACCCAGGTCCTCTGGAAGAACAGTCAGTGCTCTTAACCGCTGAGCCATTTCTCCAGCCCCCAGGTTGACTTTTGACTGAAGTCTTCTCCTTGCACTTTCCTCATGTATAATGCAGAAGGACCTGGCTGATTCAGCTATGTGTCCTCTGATCTTAACTTGGGTGCTTGGGGACAGGAAGTAATCTTTGCTTCTTGTGTTCTGAAGGCTTAACAAAAACGCTTGTGCGTGTTTGGTCCTTTACTAAGGGAAACCATACGTCAATATCTTCATTCACCTGGTTGTGGACTGGGTTTTTGGCCATGGATTCCGATTGCCCTTGCTTTTTAGGGCATCTAATTACTGAGCTGTGTTTTGACCTTTTGAAAGTGAACATTCCCATTGAGTGTCGGTTCCATCCAAACTTCTTTTCCTCTTGCCTGTCTGATGAGCAAGAGGCTGGTGAGAAATGGTTCTGAAAGAGTCTAACAGCAAGTGCCTGCCTCATTTCCGCTCTCGGCGTCTTCTGGTTGCTTTGCAGGCCCTTTTTGGATATGCGCCACCTTGGTCTTTGCCATAGCAATTAGTGGGAACCTTTCCAACTTCTTAATCCATCTGGGAGAGAAGACATACCATTATGTGCCCGAATTCCAAAAAGGTAGGTGAATAGTGTGACTTATGTCGGATGTGGATGGTCTGTAACCAAGCTTTTACCCTCTGAGCACACTGTCCGGTCTCTAGACACACTGCACCCCAGCTCTCAAATACAGCTCCCACCTCAGAGTTCTCCACCTCCCATCTGTATACCCACAGCCCTCCTCCCCACCGTGGTAAAATGCTATTGCATAGAACCTTCCATCCTAAATGTATATTGTTCACTGGCGCACATACATTCACAGAGTCGTAAATCTATGTGATTTTTAGGGACGCTCTCAGACTGAATAGTGAGTGATTGGAGTTTATTCTAAAAATATCCAAAATGGCTAAAGCGGTGTGCATGAGGTCTTGACTGTAGCAGTGTTTGCATTATCCGGGGACTACAAACAACAGAGGCATTGTTCTTTAATTCGGATGGCTCAGCTAGCTGAGATGCCTGTAACCACTAATTATAAAGCACCTAGAGCATCACGGGAAACCAGTCACTATGCCAAATGGGTGCCTGTTATGTTGGCAGTTTTGCTAATGACAAATCTGCAGTGGTCCAGACTCGGAGAGGACCACACAGAACGGGACCCCAGCGTGGGCTCGTAAATGACATTCTGGCTTTAAAATGTCCTTCTTCCTTTCTCCTACTCTTCTTTGATTTGTGTGTGTGCATGTGTGTGTGCGCGCGCGTGCATGCGCGAGCATATGCCCATATATAAGTGTGAGCACGTGTGTCACATTACACACGTGGAGGTCCGCAGACACCCTGGGTGTTGGTCCTCACCACCTTGTTTGAGGTGAAGTTATCTGCTGACTGCTGCATGCTCCAGACTAGCTGGCCTGTAAGGTTCCAGGGGTCCCCTGCCTCCGCCTCCACAGAGGAGCACGAGGGTCCCAGATTCACACCGCTGTATTCAGCTTTAATGGCATCTAGGGAATCCTAACTCAGTCCTCACCCCTACCATAAGTGCTTACCCCCTGCACTGACACCCATCACTAAACTTCTTATCTGAAAAACATTGACAACCACTGTTGGCAGTAAGGGAAAACAGGTGACAGCTAGTCCAGAGTGGAGGAAGGTTGGCCTGATTAGAGTTTATCAAGGCCTGGTGTCCTTCCCTACCCGTGCCCTGCTAGGAGGCCGTGCACAGCCTGGATGAGAGCCCAGGCTCCAGAACTGAACACGGGCCACGGGTCCCAGCCCTGCCTGCCCTTCACTCTCCTCTTAGGCAATGTCCGAGTCTCAGATTCCTCACTGGCAAACAGAAATGGTAATCCTCACATTATAGGGCTATTCTAAGAACCAAGAGTCGAGCCAGGTGTGGTTGCTCATTCCTGTAGAAGTCAGGGGAGAAGAGTCTAAGGTTAGCCAAGACAGTGAGTTCTAGGACAACATGAGCTGCATGGTGAGACCCTGTTTCAGAAAAAAAAAAAAAAGTTTTTGATGTGTAAGGAGGTTGGAATTGTGGTATATACAAAACAAATTCAATAAATATAATTATTGCCATGTTTATGTGTATGTATGTAGAAAGGCGTGTATTTATGTGAGAGCATTCATGTATTCTTCCTTTTCTTTTTCCCCTTTACTCTGTGTAAATGTGTGTGAGAAGTGTGTGTATGTGTGTGTGTGAGAGAGAGAGACAGAGAAAGCCAGAGTCCATGTATCTTTCTATTTCTCTCTTTTTACCTTTTTGTTTGTTTGTTTGTTTGTTTGTTTGTTTTGAGACAGGGTTTCTCTGTGTAGTCCTGGATGTCCTGAAACCCCTTCTGTAGACCAGGCTAGCCTAGAACTCGGAGATCCACCTGCTTCTGCCTCCGAAGTGCTGAAATTAAAGGTGTGTGCCATCACCATCTGGCAGTCCTGTTTATTTATTTATTTTTATTTAATTTTATTTTATTTTTTGGTTTTTCGAGACAGGGTTTCTCTGTGTGGTTTTGGTGCCTGGATCTTGCTCTGTAGACCAGACTGGCCTCGAACTCACAAAGATCCACCTGGCTCTGCCTCCCAAGTGCTGGGATTAAAAATGTGTGCCACCACTGACTGGCTCTGTTTCTCTCCTAGACTGAATCAATCTCATATAGTCCATGGTGGCTTTGAACCCACAGAGATCCAGACAGATCTCTGCCTCCCGAGTGCTAGGATTAAAGGTGTGTGCCACCACTGCCTAGCCTCTATGTTTAATCCAGTAGCTTTTTCTGTCCTCAGATCTTCAGGCAAGTTTTATTAGGGTACACAATATATCACCATAGGAAACTGAAACAGGAAGGTTTAGTAACTCTCCACCTGGAGTTGCTTTGCCTGGGATTAGAACCCATGGCTTAGAATCTGCTTTGCCTCAGACACTGCATTGCCTCTCTCGTAAAGCTCTAGAGTACGGAGTCTGATGTCCAGCCAGTGCTTAATAAGCAGTAGCTACAGCCAGGGTAGAACTTCCTTCCCCTTCCCTTCTCCACCCAAGAACAAGGGATTATGTTAGCATAGCTGTATGTGGCTCAAAAAGGGCATTCCAATGTGAGCAAAAGCTGCCATGGAGCCCTCCAAGGTTCTGGACAATGGCATGTTTTAATCAGAGTCTGGCTGTAATTGCTAGGAGGGGCCTGTTTTTGCAGGAGGTGCTAATTGAATTGTTCACTGATTTTCACGTTGGAAGGGTGGGTGCCTTGGCTTGGCATGCTCTAGGATTGTCACTCCAGAAGCAGGAAGACAGTCTTGGGAGTGCTGCTCTTTAGAAGAGGAGAGGAGACCAGGAGACCTTCCATTGATGGTTCCCAGGAGCTGCTAACAAGCGTGGCTACTGCCCACGCAGAGTTATTTATGTGGCGAAGAAACTAGTGTGAGGTTAGCTCAGGCACTCCTGAGCTGGAAGTCTGTATTTTAAAGACAGATCACTAGACAGCATGCAGAGCAGGATAATCTGTACCCAGGGCATTTTATACACTTGCTAAAGCAATCAGTGTCAGCTCTTGTTTTGCTAGGGAGGAAAACGTGTTCTTCCAGGGGAATAGTTGGATTTTATTTGATCCAAAAGCTCAGCGTACTTAGACATGTTTTGGTATGGCTCACTGAAGTATTTCAGTTACGTAATTCAGTTGTTTCAATTAGTAGTTTTTAGTTACTGAGTCCTATAAAACCAGATAGGAGACACTGGTCACTGCCACAAAGATACATGCTAAGGAATCATTAGATCAGCAAACATCT
Source organism: Peromyscus aztecus (assembly GCA_902168405.1). Lineage (NCBI taxonomy): Eukaryota > Metazoa > Chordata > Mammalia > Rodentia > Cricetidae > Peromyscus > Peromyscus aztecus. The sequence goes on along the minus strand of CABHPQ010126192.1, from coordinate 1,342 downwards.
ATAAAGCACCTACTGTATGCCAGGTGCTGTGCCAGGCCCAGGAAATACAGAGCAGAAAAAGGGTGTGAAGCAGCCAGGTGGAGGTGGCACATGCCTTTAATTAATCCCAGCACTTGGGAGGCAGAGGCAGATGGATCTCTGTGAGGCCAGCCTGGTCTACAGAGTGAGTTCCAGGACAGGCTCCAAAGCTACACAGAGAAACCCTGTCTCCAAACAAACAAACAAACAAGCAACCCATGAAGCACCCTGATAGTGTGCTTGCTAAAGGCTCGATGGAGACAGAACTGTCTGTCATTTGCAGTGTCCATAGCGGCGACCATCATCTACGCCTATGCCTGGCTCGTCCCTCTGGCTCTCTGGGGCTTCCTCATGTGGAGAAACAGCAAAGTGATGAACATCGTTTCCTACTCATTTCTGGAGATTGTGTGCGTCTACGGCTACTCGCTCTTCATTTATATCCCCACAGCAGTGAGTACCATGCCAAGTGGAGTAAGCGGAGCTGTTTGGGGTGGAAGATTCACCAGAGTATTCCACGGGGGGCCTTGTTATTTCCATCCTGCTGCTCCCACGCCCCTGGAGGTTCCTTTTGAATGTAAAGTGCAGGATGAATGGTTGCGGGAAGGCAAGAGCTCTGGCTGTGTCAGGAGCCCTGGGTTAGCGCCATCCGTCTGCATGCTGGTGGAGTGCTCTGCAAAGCCACATGGCAGTTCATGTCCTGCTGCTGAGAGGCTCAGGGGCTTGAGGACATAGGTGCTGGGAATGGACGGACACCTCTGAACGCTCCCTCATGCTCTCGCCTTGTCCAGGTGCTGTGGATCATTCCCCAGAGAGTGGTTCGTTGGGTCCTAGTCATGATTGCCCTAGGCATCTCGGGCTCTGTGTTGGCAATGACATTTTGGCCAGCTGTTCGTGAGGATAACCGGCGCGTCGCCTTGGCCACCATTATAACGATCGTGTTGCTTCACGTGCTGCTGTCCGTGGGCTGCTTGGTATGTCCTTACTGTGCCCTCGTGGGGTGCCTTTAAACGTTTATTTATTGTGGATGTACCGGTGTAGGCACATGCATGTAGAGGTCAGTCAGTTCTCTATTTCCATCACATGGGTTCTGGGCATGAAGCTCGTTCCATTAGCCTTCCCTGCAAGCCTCTTTATCTGATGAACCATCTCTCCAGCTCTCTGGGTGTGTATCATACACAAATGTCAACACTTTGCAAAATCCTCAAGCTATTAGACTCAGTAGCTCGCTTTCTTTTTCTTTCTTTCTTTCTTTCTTTCTTTCTTTCTTTCTTTCTTTCTTTCTTTCTTTCTTTCTTTCTTTCTTTCTTTCCTTCCTTCCTTCCTT
>CABHPQ010126190.1:0-21305 GCA_902168405.1 Peromyscus aztecus | reverse complement strand
GTGTGTGTGTGTGTGTGTGTGTGTGTGTGTGTGTGTGTGTGTGTGTGAGTTTTGAAAACAGAATAGAGAGCTACCTGGGAGGACAATGGAACCAATAAGACAAGAAGAGGATAGTCTGAGTGAAGGTCCCAGGAAAGGAATAAGAACAAAGTGTACTTGTATTCAATCTGAAAGGCCTTAAATACCCACACTTACTTTAGAGTCAAGGGCAGGGGGGTTTGCTACAGCTCCCTGCTCAACCACCCAGATCACCTGACTCTGAGCAACAAGATTTCTGAGATGAAGAACAATTCATTTTCTAGATTAAGCTAGGGCCTGAGCTGTAGCCTGAGGCCATGTTGATGTCTGAGGTCTGTGATGCTGCCCAGGACTGTAGGCAATGAAGTTATTTTTGCAGTGGTGTAGATAATTATAGACTCATGACTGAGAATGAGAGACATTGAAGGCTTCTGTGAGAACCCCTCACCCCACTGCACCCCTCCCCCAAAAAAAGGAGGAAAAAATAGAAAGAAATAGTCCAGACAGGAAGCTATTGAAGAGAGTCCTGAAAAAGTTATGATAAAGATGCTGGAGAGTAGCTCTTCACAGTTGACGGCTTCTGGTTGGTGGGTGGGTGGGTGGGTGATGAGGGGGTGGGAGTGGGGGGACAGGACAGGGACTGATGACAGGGTTTCACAGACGCAGACAACTCAGTTTTCTTTAAGAGACTGGCCACTGGGAGTTTGACCATGTTCCAATGAGCATGTGCAATACAAACTGGACTTAGATTTTTTTGGGGGGGTGGGGAGGCAAAGATGGGAAAGTAGATGTGAGAGAAAGGGTAGTATTATCATGGTGTATTGTATGAAATTCCTGAATAGCTAATAAAAATAGTATGTTGGAAGAGAGAAAGAAGTTGCAGAATAAATATATCTGTTGATTTTTCTTAAAATCTTTTCTGTGTTTGATTTTGCTCAGTCTTTATTACATTTACTTCTAGTATTTGCAATTCTTTAATCTACTATTATGCATGATAATTTATAAATGTTGTTAAATGGTTAATGGTAAGATGGAGAAATATAAACAGTTTTAGACTGATCATGTCAGATACAATCTTGCTATAAATAAGTTATGCTATTAAATATTGCTGGAGTGACCCTTTATTATTATGGAATCTTTTAAATTCTAGTAACAGTTTGTTCTGAGGTTTATATTTTCTCCCATTAGTAATGAACACTGGCTTTTTGTTTTAATCAATACTTAAATGCTATTTTCAATTCTATTGTTTTCCAAACACTTGCATATTTTAATAAACTTTGTCAATTCTAGAATGTATCTATCTATCTATCTATATGTATGTATGTGTATATATACATATATGTGTGTATGTATGCCTTGTATGTGTTCATTTAATAGACGTATATTTGTCATCACTGAATCTGTTTATTAATTGCACTATTAGCTTCTAGAGTTAGGTTTCAGTGAATGATTTCTGTTCACAAATCTTTTATTTGTTATGTCTTTCTTGGTTGGGGTCAGTCTGTCATTTGTGGCTTTTTGTTTTGTTTTGTTTTGTTTTTACAATATTCTAGCTATTGCTTTAAGCTGTGCTTCTTAGTTCATTTTGGTCAACACTCCTTACAATTTACATTCTTGGCTCCTAAAGGACTATTCTGAATGTAAGACCCTTCAATCAGCGAGATCATTCACTTCCTCTTCTGCTCTCCTCTATTAATGTCACTTATTTCACTTCTACATATTGTATGAATCATCCACTACACGCGTTATTGCAGCTGTTAACAGTCAGTAGTAGTTTTACCCATGATTTTCATGGCATATTTATCTTCTCGGTGCCCATCATCCTTTCTGGAGGATTTGTGCTTCCATCTTTAATAATTTCCTTTCATCAAGTTTTTTTCTTTAGAATTTCTTCTGGCATTTATTGAATTTTGAGTTTGCTGACAACAAATCCTCTCAGCTTTTGTTTGAGAACGTCTTGCCTTTGTCTTTCCTTCTGAATGATACTTTCACTAGGTATAGAAATCCAGCTGACAGCTGTTCTCTTCCCTTCGCTCATCAATGTGCCGGTGGCATTTCATTATCTCTGGGCTGTATTGTTTCTGACGAGATGTCAACCATCTTTGTGGTGGTGTTGTTCTCCTGGATGTAAGATGCCTTTATGTCTGTCTTAAAGATGAATTCTCCTCTAAGCTTCATTCAGTAGTTCTACTGTGGTTTGTCTAAGTACAGTTTTCTTATCTTTAAGTTTTCTAAACATTTAAAATAATTGTATCATCTAGCTTTTCAAATTAATTTCCCCCTTCTTTTAAGACTCTTTGTTTACAAATGTATCTTCCTTTCTGTCCCTTACAAGCTGTTCTTAGATTTTTCTTGAGTTTTTAAAGAATACATTCCAACTTTTATAATTTTGATTGATTTACTTGAATAGTCAGTATTGTTTCTACTTCTGTGTTACATTTGCCACTAAACTCAATGTCCAAACATTCTTAAATTCATATTTTTTTATAAAATAAAACAATTTCCAATTGAAAGCTCTCTTTGAATAGTCCATTTGAATTGCAAAATGTACACATTTACTATTTTGATCATCTTATTTATATACTGATGATACTTTACTTTTAAAAGATTTATCTACTTTTTCTATTAATGTGAGCATATATGTGCCTGAATCAGTTTAAGTGGATGTTGTAGGTACAAGTGCCTGCAAAGTCCAAGATACTACAGATCTCCTTGAACTGGAGTTACAGGTGGTTGTGAGCCACTTGATGTGGGTGCTGGGAACTGACCCTGGGTACCCTACAAGAACATTGAGCACTCAACCACCAAGCTATCTCTCCCACAACCTCCACAAAGGTGGATATTCTAGCCCCAAATTCAAATTCATTATTAGTGATTCTTTTACATATTTATTTTATCTTCATTCATTTCTCAACATTTTTCCCAGTATGGAGTATTGCCTATGCAAAGAAGCAAGAGATCTAGAAGTAAACTTTATTTACAGACAGAAAACACCTGCCTTTATCTGTTAGGAACAGTACCCACGCAAGAATTCAAGGAATACAGATGTGGATTGCAGCAGAAGTTTGAACATACCTGTAATTCCAAATGTGCTAAGAGTAAAATCTATCTTAAACAATCATTTAAGACCATTTTCTGTTACAGATAAGCTAAACAGAACTTTAGATTGAAGCACCATTGGAATATGACCATTTTCTTTTCTTTTATTGAAAGTAGATTTTTTTCATAAAATATATTCTGATTATGGTTTCCCCTTCCCAACTCCTCCCAGATCCACCCATCCCCATTCAAATCCTCTCTCTCCCCTTAGAAAACAAATCTGCATAAAAAATTAAATTAAGCAGTAACAACCAACCAACCAGAGGAAAAGGAGCCAAATAAAAAGCCCAAAAAGATATACAGACACAGAGGCACGTAAGTTTGCACACACAGGAGTCCCATAAAGACGAAAACATACCATAATATAAACACAAAAGCCCTGCAAGGTAACAAAATAAAATACCTAACAAAGCATTGTGAGACAAAGAACCTCCAAATTACCATTGAGTTCTTATTATCCAGTCATCTACTGCTGGGTATGGGACCTGCCCTTAAGAGTGGTTTGTATACCCAGTGAGATTCCACTGGTGAAAATGAATTTTTCCTTAGCAAATGGTTATCAATAGGGCTAGGAAAGGGGTTAGGGATAGCGAATTGTGTCTACTTCTCCTCTCCACACTGGGACCCCATCTGACCCACACCTATACAGGCCCTGCGTATGCTTCCACATTCTCTGTGAGTTCATATACGCATCAGTCCTGTTGTGTCTTGAAGGCCTTGTTTCCTTTGTGTTCTTCAGCCCTTTCAGATCTCATAATCTTTCTGTTTCTTCTTCTGCTGGATTCTCTGGGCTCTGAAGTGAGGCATTTGATGGAGACATCACTTTTATCACCGTTTTCCAAGGCCTCTCATCCTCTACACATTGCTCAGATATGGATCTGTTCCCGTCTATGGCAAGAGTGAGCTTTGCTGATGATAGGTGACTAAGGAACTGATTTGGGTATAGTAGAATTTCATTAGAAGTCATTTCATTACTACATTCCCTTAGCAGAACTTAGTATTTTGTTTCCACTATGTCCCTGGCCTATCTCCTCTCAGATTCTTGGCCACCCAGGCACTGTGAAGGATGAGTTTCATCTCTTGAAGTGGGCCTGAAATCCAATTAGATATTGATTGGTTATTCTCACAAACTTGGTGCCACCATTGAACCTGCATCTCTTGCAGGCAACTCGCCATTAAGATGGATGGGTTTGTTGCTGGGTTGGTGTTTACCCTTCTTCTTTGGTAATGCACAGAATACCTTCCAGTGCCATGAACATTGGTCAGTAGGGATGTAGTGGTTTGAAAGAAAATCACCCCCATAGGCTCACAGGAAGTGGCACTATTAAGAGTGTGACCTTGTTGGAGTGTCACATTGTTGGAGGAAGTTTGTTCCTGGGGGCATGCTTTAAGGTCTCAGATGCTCAAGCCACGCCCAGTGTGGTATTCTCTCTTCCTGCTGCCTGCTGATCTGTATGTAAAACTCTCAGCTACCTCTCCAGCACCATGATTGCCTATGCCCTGCCATGCTTCCCACCATGATGACAATGGAGTAAATCTCTAAAATGTCAGCCTGCCCCAATTAAACGCTTTCTTTTTATAAGAGTTGCTGTGCACCTTGTCTCTTCACAACAATAGAAACCCTTACTAAATACAAGGGGCAAAGCACTTGGTAGGCATCAGCTCAACTTCTCCATGTTCAATGAAATGTTTAAGTGTTGTCTTCAGCAATGGGGTCTTACCATCAATTTGTGGAGAGACCCCAACAGCCTTGGCAATAGCCTCTTTTGTTTGGGTTTTAATGGGGCCTCTTTGGCCAACAACTGGATTAGGAGTACCCATTCCTGTAACTAGAAGCTTCAGTGGTGATGAGAGCTTTCCAGCTAGGGCTCCATCTCCCACGTTGTTTGGCAATTTCATTTAGATGTCCTTATGTGTATATTTTAGGAAGCTTCCACTGTATTAGATTTTCAAATGGCCCTTAGTTGTGGCTGTCCCCATTCTTGTCCTTATCCCCCTCTTCCCTCCTTCTCTCCTTTTGACCATTTTCCTATGCTTTCCAACCCAGACCCTAGCATCATGTGTGAATACACACTCAGCAGAAGTCTAGCCAGAAAGATTTCAATACAACATGCTAATGAATATGAGTGAGTATTTACCTCAGTTAAGTTTAGGTTTGTTTCTCAGCTCTTCTTTCTCTTCAGGTTTCAGGAATATTTTTAAATATGAACCTTTAGTTGTTATCCTGTTTCCAATCTTAACATTCACATGCATGCTAGAAGTATAGGAGTAATCTCTATTATTTGTTTAGAGAAAAAAATTATCTTTATTTTAGATTAGAGATAACCTTCAAGTCCTTCTGAAATTTTAATCTCAATATATTTCATATACATATTTCTTAAAAATTGGTACTTTAAGCATACATAAAGTGAGTGTGTATTTAGCATTTTTGTATAATACATTTATATAAATAACTCTCATCTATAGATCCTGGGGAGTAAGAATTGGAGCTTAGACATTTCTCTACTTTCCATAATAAATGATTCTTGATAATTTATTATTATTGAGTTTAAGTTTGGTGATATTTTCAATCCCCTTTCTAAATTTTTTGTAATACTAATTTTTAAAACTTTGTGGTGGTCTTTGGCTTATCTTGTCTAAAACCTAAAATTTAATAAATTGACCTAGAAATAAATGTTATCATACATTTTGAAAGATAATTTTAGCTACAGTTAAAATACAAAGAAATGTGGATATTTAAAGTGCAAAATTATTCATTTTAATTTTTATCTGTTTAATTGCTAAAGAAAACTTGTCTCATATCTCAGATTAAAATACTATTCGCTTTTAACTAACACCTTTACACGCCTGATACTTCAAGTGGAATGATTAAATTGTGTCCCTGTAGAACTATCCCAGAAAGCAATGGCAGCTTTTACAAACCTTGTATGTTCATGGTGCTTTTAAAAAGTAGTTTATTTAAAAAAATCAGGACATTGGTTTCAATTTGTTGTTTCTCTTGTACATGACAATTTTCTTTTCCTTTTCATTTACCTATGGGTTATGAACATTTGTTTTCTGAACTTTGCTTTCTGTAGAATTTATCTTATAGAATAGTTCACTGTTCAACATTCAGGGAATACTTTTTAAGGAAGATGTAGGAATATGGAACCATTATCCTTGATTAAGTGGAAGAACTTAAAGGAAATTTTCCTAGGAAAAAAGTATGTGACATTTGTACAAGATACAACCTCCCAACAGACTTCCTGATCTTTTGGCTCTTACAATATTTCTGCCTCCTCTTGTGAAATGTTTCCTGAGCTGATACAAAGCAGTCAGTTCTGAAATCTTATATATATGAATATAAATCTTATATATATGAAATATATATTTGAATATATATCTTATATATATGAGATCTTATATATTATAAAGAATTTCTAATATATATCAACAATTATGGACGCAGGAGCCATGAATTTGAGAGAGGTCAAAGGGGATTGGATGGGAGTAGGAAAGGTTATGGGGAGGATGAAGTAATTATGTTTTAATGTAAAAAGTATGTAAAGTGAGCTTCAGCCTTCAATTGCACACAGATTAAGGCAGAGCACTGTCTGAAGCCCACATTCTTGGCTCGTGATTGGGTGTGCCTTTGTTCATTCTCATTAGATAAATGTATTTTGTTCAATTTTGTTATTTTCATTTTGTCTTGTGTTTTGAGGTGGTACCCCAGTACGCTGCCCAGGTTTTACTTGAATTAATGATCTTCCTTCTCAAACTTCCTGAGTAACTGCCATTACAGAATGTACTAGCAAGCCCGGAAGATCAACTGGCTTTTAAGTTTAAAGTTGTCAAATAGAAGTTCCTATTCAGATTCAGTCAACTTTCTTTGTTTGTTTTGAACCTGAGAATACTGAAACTACTCAGAGCGCCGACACTATGAAGAAAGAGAGGGTTTGTTTCCTTTCTTGAAGCTGGTACTCCAGTGAGTTGAGTGAGTAGCACACATGCTATTCTTTGCATTGGTTTATTTTTCTAATCTGGAGCTGCTGCTTTGGTAGATGCCTAGCAAGGAAGAACACAGGCAAAGAGCATGGAGTATTGCCCCAAACTAGTATGTATCTTTTTTTTCTCTGTAAAAACGTAAGATGTGGAATAATGATTCAGTAAATGTTTTCTTGGATAAAGGTATCCATGATGGGAGGAGACATATATCAGTTGTCTCCTGTAATACCGTCACTTGTGCTCAGTAGAGAGACTACAGCATGTTATGTCATCACAACGTGTTCCATTTCCTATAAGGAGCTGGGGCCTCTGTAAATTCACTCTCAGGTTTGACTGCAGTAGGAAAAGGTTTGTCTGCTGATTCATTTTCCATGCCAGTCAACGTCCTGTCCACCCAGGAGTTTGAACACTTGAATTAATGGCTGATTACTACTGCTTATCTTTCCTTTCCCTTTATAGATAGATCAAGGCTGACAAATAGTCTTTTTATTCTTTTGAAAACAATTATGATTATTCATAAACCTGTGTTTTTCACATAATAACAAGCACAGCAAAGATAGAAAACTCTGGACCTCCAAAATTTTATATATACCCCCCCCCACACATATATATATGTGTGTGTGCATATGTACATATATGTATATATGCAAAACATATTTAAAGGAAAAATCATTAATTGGTATGGCTATACATATGAGAATATATTTATATATATATAGCATTTTAATATATTTGTGTTTTTATATATTCTTTATTCATTTAATTAAAGAAATTAAAATTCAGATAGTGACAGAATTGAACACTGGAAACAAATCTGCTGAAAATACTTTCACAGAAACTATGAGGACTTGTGCAGTCCAGGTTACTTGATAAAATATTATCTTTCTTACAGAATCAAAATACTAGTATTATAGGGTTGTGACAAGGACCCACTGATATAATTTATAAAACATTAGGCAAAATTCAAGGAATGTAGGAGGGGTCAACCCATGGTAGCAGTTATTAATAATTATTATTCCACCACGCCAATTTTCCTTGCATCAATAGAAACATTTCTTAGAGATGCATAATTTAAGTAAATATAACTTCCAAGACCCTCAAAGTCAATCCAAGAGAACTGAAAGAAATGTTAGCAACACATATGAAAAGTGTTGTTAAAAAACTTTCAACAGTCAGGTGTGGAAAGCTCCAAGTCAAGAGTAATGAAACAGAAACATGCTGACCATGGTAAACAATGTATGTTGATGCTGAGCTTGGTTTGTAGGGCCCTTTGTTCTGGCTAGTAAGTGCTCTGAAATTGTTTGCTATTTTTATTGCTTAGTTGTTTGTGTGTTTTTTTTCCTTTTTTGGTTTTGTTTGTTTGTTTTTGTTTTGGGGAATGTATTGTGTTTTGTTTTATATTTTTCTTCTTGATAGGAGCTTATGACTAAAAGAATGAAAACTTTCTGTCTTTAGACTTGAATATCCAAAACACAGAGCTCATCATTAACTTTGCAAATGGTATCTCATTTTAGAATCACAAGAGCACAATAGTAAGTCCTTTGGGCATATGCCAAGGGCTGCTGCAGCTGAGTCACATGGTAGACTTATTTTTAGTGTTTTGAGAATTTTCCATACAGATTAGCAGAGTGGCAGCACAACGTTGCCTTCCCACTAACGGTGAGTGAGGGCTCCTCTTTCCACATCCTCACAAGTGTTGGTTGTCCATTGTTTTCTTGATCTTGGCCATTCTGCCTGGGGTGAGACAAAATCTCAGTTGATATCCTTTTTATTTCTCTAATCGCTAAGGTGATGAACATTGTTTGAGCTATTTCTTAACCATTTAACTTCTTCTTTTGAGAACTCTGCTTAAATCTCCAGCCTATGTTTTAATTAGATCATTTGCTTCTTGGTTCTTTGTATATACTTGATATTAATTATTTTTCAGATCTATATCTGGGAAAGATTCTCTCCATTTCTGTAGGCTTCTTCTTCACTCTACTAAATGTTTTCTTAGATGTACAGAAACATGCTAGATTGATTTTGAGTTTATAATTTAATTACATTTTTCCCTTGTTTTTCCTACTTCCAGATAGTCCCAGACACCTGCTGTGGGATGTTCTGTATGCTCTGAATTTGTTGCTCTGCTTGGTTAATAAATAAAGTGCTGATTGGCCAGTAGCCAGGCAGGAAGTATAGGCAGGACAAAGAGAGTGGAGAATTCTGGGAAGTGGAAAGCTGAGTGAGGAGACAATGCCAGCCTGCCATCCAGGGAGCAACATGTAAAGGCAACAGGTAAAGCCACAGAACACATGGTGACATATAGATTAACAGAAATGGGCTGAGTTTAAGTGTAAGAGCTAGTCAGTGGTAGGCCTGAGTTAATGGCTGAGTAGTTTAATTAATATAAGCTTCTGAGTGATTATTTTATAAGCAGTTGCGGGGTCTGTGGGGCTGGGCAGGACTGGAGAAAACTTCATCTACAAATGGCGCCCAACGTGGGGCAAGAGTTTCCACATAAAACCTGAGAAAGCTTTAAAAAAAAGATTCTAAAATGGAGCTAAAAGCAGCTTCCTAGTTGTCTCTCTCAAGGTAGCTGCAGCTTGCATGCTTGAGCTACTATATGGCGGGTTCCTGGCATGTGGGCTTGACCTGAATGCAACATGGCAGATTCCAAGCCATGCAGTATGCTGTGGGGTGGATATAGCTTTTGCTAGTTTTAAAAAAAATGTTTCTGGGCTATATGCTGCTTTGATAGAAGCATTCACTGCTTCTAAGAGTCAGCAGATGCCACTTCCCATTGTCCTGTGAATTCATGGCCTCTTATTTTTACTAATTTTTATTTTATATATATATATTCCTATATATAACTTGTTGAGTCTATATAATTCTATCTGTATGTATATTTTCAGAACTGAATGTTTGTCACTAGAGAGCCAATTGGTGTGCTTTTCCCTTGGGAAGGCCTCTTCCCTTTCCCAGCTTTCTTCAGCTGCATGTATTTCCTTGTGTAGGTTGAAGCCTCACAGGCTTTTTTCTTCCAGTTTCGAATGTTCCTCGGTGTCTTTGTTGTTTAGCTCACATTTGGGCAGTCACATTGGTGAGACTTGGTCAGTGTAATTTATGATATATCTAAGAGACATAATCTCACAGCAAACTCCCTGATCCTCTGGCTGTTAGAATATTTCCACACCTCTTCAACAATATTCCCGGGTACTTAGGTGCGGGAGTGTTTTGTAGATGCATCTGTTGAGACTGGGCTCTACAACTCTGCATTTTGATTGGTTGCAGTTTTCTGTAGTGGTCTCTGTCTATTGCAAAGAGAAGTTTTCTTGATAAAAGGTGATAACTACACTTATCTGTGGATGTACATACAAATGTTTATAGATTGATATTAGGGATTGTGCTTGTCTAGTTAATCAGTGATTGTAGATTCTGCTCCAGCAGCAATGAACTCATTAGCACTGAGTCATTACTTAGGTTTTCATTACCAGGCATGGTCCTTTTATGAGATTCTAGTCATCAATTGTAGGCCTTAAATCTGGGCACATGAACTCTTGTTCAGAAAGTACTTTCCTACACCTGTATCCTTTCTTCTATTAATTTCAGTGTTTCAGGTTTCAAATTGAGGTCACTGCTCTACTTGGATCTAATCATTGTGCAGCGTCATGGTCATTCAATTTTCCTAGCACATTTGTTAAAGATGCTATATTTTCTCCAATGTATTATTTTTGCCTCATCAAATATCAAATGACCATAGCTATCAGCACATGTTTGAATCTTTTATTTTGTTATTTGGTTTGCACTTTTGTTTTTGTGTCAGAACCGTATCATTTTTATTACTTTAGCTGTACTGTGTATCTTAAAGTCTGGACTAGAAATCCCTCCATTATTATTCTTTTCCTTCAAGAGTGCCTTGACTCTATGGGATCACTGGATACAAATTTTAGAATTTTTTTCTATTTCTGTAAAGAATGTTATGGGTATTTTATTGGTATTGTTTTAAAATCTAACTTGTTTTTGGTAGGATGATCATTTTCCAATATTAATTCTACTAAACAATGAAAACAGAATATCTTTCCATTTTCTGTTGTCTTTCACAATCTCTCTCTTCAGGAATTTTAGCAATATTTATCACCACTCTAATTAAGATAGCTAAGAAATAGAAACAACCTAAAAGTCCATCGACAAGTGGATAATGAAAATGTGGTTTACACCCACAATGGATTACTATTCATCTTTAAAGAAAAATAAGATGAAATTTGCAAGTAAAATAAATGGACCTAAAAAAAGTTATTTTGAGTGAGGTAACCCAGATTTACCGCATGTTCTCGCCCACGGGCATTTCTTATCTCTAAATCTTCAACATGGAGGATGGAGAGACACGGGAATGTAAAAGGACAATGAGGATGGGGGGTCTAGTCAGGCTTGAGAGGGAAATAGCAGGATAAAAGTGATCTGTAGGGAGAAGTGGGAATATGGTGAGGGGCTCCAACTGGGGATGAGAGAGGAGAGGTCATTCAGACAGAGAAGGAGAGACGAGAGACAAATCACACCCAGCTTGTTTGACAAAGCTTCAAAGAATCTTATTTTATATTTGCCTAACATTGTAGACAATATATATAAGTGTATGCACATATCTATCTATAGATAGATAGATGATAGATAGATAGAGAGATAGATAGATAGATAGATGTGTTAATAATATATACCACACACATATAATATATGTGTATGGTATGTGTGTGTGTGTGTGTGTGTGTGTGTGTGTGTGTTAATGGAAGTTAAGCCACTGGGTTTACTATGTTCCCTACAAAAACAATGGGCTAATGAAAACACAAGTACCAGACATGACAAACTCATGTAGTCTAGGTAGTCCAATTGACTCCCCAAAACATAGACTATAATAGGCCTTGGTTGCCTTTCAGGGGTTGAGGGTGGGCCCTTGTTGGTGAAGACAGCTCACACTTAAGGCACAGGACACAGATGATTTGAGTTGGATCTGTCCTGAAAGTTTCTTTTGGGCTAGTGTATGTGGACCAGAAGGTACTGTGCAAGCTGCCAAGGAAGGGAAGCAATTCAAAAGTCCCACCCAGCTGCAACACCTATGAACCAGGGCCATCACCTGGATGGCATGATATCTACAGAGGTGAAGTAACTAACACTCACATGGTGGTGGCAACCAACTGTTGCCTAATTGGACTTAAGAACCACTCAACAGGCTGGACTTCATATATGGTACTAACAGCCTAGCCAGCTTCCCACGTCTAGTAAGGCCATGGATATTAGAGAAGAATCTATGACCACCACTTTGCTAGGCCAGCATAATTCTTCACTCCATTCAAACTTTTTTTCACAGATAAGTGAACCTACCATTAAAGAAGCCTTTATTCTCCTTAGGGTGGCTTTTTTTATAAGTGAATTTCAGATATTTAGAGATCAACCTACTAATAATAAAGTACATCCCCACAAATTCAAAGTTTAATACATTTACTAGTTTAGTATTTAAATAAAGTTCATGAAACACATTGGAGAAATTTTTGAAATTTTTGCAAAGAATTTAAAGTTTCTAAGTCAAGAGTGAGGTTGCCAGGAGTCTGCATCAGCGGCTGAAGTTAGAAATGGATGCAGCTTTTATATTTGTCATCTTTATGCTAATGATACAGATAAAAGAGCTTAAACTGAATAAGTTCTTCAGGGCATCCTTCTATGCTTTTAAAGAGAGAATTAAAATATAATATTATAAGCTTCTAGCTGATGTGAAGAGAATACAAATTTGTTTTTGTAATTATTAAGTTGTTTGGCCTACTTCTAGATGGACCTAAACAAAATAATAAGGAATCAAAGTAAAAATACAGAAATTTCCACATGGCTAAGAAATAAGGATAGTTAGAAACTTAAAAAATTAGAAAGATGAAGGAAAATGAAATAGAAAATTATAGAAATTCTAACATTAAGGCATTAAGGAAAACAAATCTTAGCTGAAAATACTTTCCTTATGCACCCCTCGATTTCTTTCTCATATTTTTGGTATAAAGGAATATCACATTTTGCTCCTTGTTTCCCTCCTTTCTCTTAGAGCTGGGGTTACTGGGAGAGAGAGATGCAAAAGTTACCCATGGCCATCTGATGAAAGGCTTTGATGATGATGTGCCCTAGTCTGTCCCCACACTTGTGTTCTCTGAGTTTTATACTTTTTTCCAAATTTTGAGGAAATGCAGGAAATTACACATATAGCCTTAAAATGTTTCAATCTCAAGTATTTGTATTATAACTTCTTTAATTTGTTTTGCACTAAATATTCATTTCATTTTTTTCTGGATTCCTCTGGTGCTGGAGTTCACATAAGGTTCAATTTTAGGAAGTTGGATTTTTAATAAGATTCCTTTAAATGGTTTCCATATTTAGCCAATCTTGGCAGTTCTAAACAGTCCACAGAGGAGCAAATAGGAGACTATGTAAAAAATAACTTATTTAACTTCTAGAAGGAACTGAAATATGGGTTATTTGACTTCTAAGATGTGAATGCAATGCTGGCAATCTAAATTTGTCAATAGCCTAACATGACACTCTGCCAAAAGGGTTTCTTTATTCTACTGATGGGAGCCGTGTTTCTCAAGTCTCTGTGAAATGTCCTAAGATTTTGTTCTTGACACATAGCTCTTTTCCATAATGCATTAATGTAGTTTCTGTGCTGCTGCTACTACTAATACACACACACACACACACACACACCACGTGTGACTATGCATAAGACACTGTAGAATTCATCGATAGCTTTATTTTTGAAAGACATTCAAATGGGTGTGTGTGAATTTATCAGCCATGCAAAGCTCGGCTGCTTTCGTTGTACACGTGTACTGTCATGTCTCATTATTCTCTGAAGAATACTTGACACAAAGGCTTCATTGTTCCCTTGGGTGTTCCGGGGTTCAGCAAGATAATAATCAATACTGAGCCTGCCACTGCTGCTGGTTTTCACAGGCAGGAGGACAAGAGGGAAAAGGTGGGCAAGATGCAGAAGGGTGCCAGGAAACATTTTATGATTTATGCAGTTTTTATGTAAAAATATTCCCTTTGCTTACTGAAGAGTTTTGCTATTATTATCATTTGGTGGGCCCAAGGCATGGGCCACACACATCATCTGCCTAAAAATAGATCCACAGCCTTTCTGAGTGTCATAATGGAATTTGTTTCCTAACAACTGCCTTTGAGTCTTTATTAGAACTCAAGTGGGCTGAACTCAGTGCCAACAGTGAGTTCCATGTACACTCAGAGGGTACGGTCTGTTCTTGGGTAGGCTCTGGCAGGGGCAGAGCAGGGTGTATCATAAAACTGGGCAGAGTGTGGAGACTCTGGATCTTTGTGATTATGAAAGGGACAGAGTAGATTCAGTAAATATATTTTATCCATACATGATCTGTATATTATTAATTCAGTCATGGAATGAGGGCTACAGATGCCATACCTGGCCTGATCTGAGTCATGCCCCTACTCAGCTTGATATCTGACCTAGAATAGTGGCCATGAAAGTAATAGAGACTCCTATTAAGAGGATTTCTAAAACTAAAAGGATTTCCTGTCTTGTTTTATAAAACCTGAGAAAATTCACCTGCATTTAGCCGTGTAAGCATTGTTATGGGACACCTATACCTCCATAGATTGGAAGGAACCTGTCTTTAATGACACAAAAATCTTTGTGAAAAGCTAAAGACTATCAAGTAGAAAGTATTGTAGACTATTATTTTAACTAGGTAAAGATATCTTAATTTGTTTATGCTGCAGAACATTAACTGTGTAAAGGTGTGTTACTTTGGTTTATGCTGTATTTGTTTAACTATGTAAGGATGTGTGTTTAACTACGTAAAGATGTGATACATTCGTTTTACCTTGCCTGCCTAAGGCACCTGATTGGTTTAATAGAAAGCTGAATAGCCAATAGCTAGGCAGAGAAAGAATAGGTGGGGCTAGTAGTCAGAGAGATAAATAGGAGGAGAAATCTAGGCTCAAAAAATGAGGAAGAACAAGAAAAGAAGGAGAGAACTAGGGACATGCCCAAAGCAAGAAGCCAGGCAGTCACCAGACAGACAGACATACAGAAGCAGTCAAAGTAAGATATACAGCAGTAAGAAAGGTAGTAATCATAGAGACAAAAGGAGATAATGAGAAACAGGTTAATTTAAGTTAGAAGAGTTCACCAGAAAGTTGTCTAAGCTAGGCCGAGCATTCAAAACTAGTAAGTCTCTGTGTCATTATTTGGGAGTTGGTTGGTGCCCTAAAAGGAAGAGCCTGTTACAAGACAGTTCACAGACAAGCTGTTAATTGAAAACCATTTCTATAATTTATTTATGAAATAAAATATTTATGTGAAGAAGAGATGGCTGTTCCTGTTGTGCATATTTGGGTATATATTTGCAGATAAAGGCTTCTCTGTGAAATACAAGAGGTGCAGAAGCAGGGTCTAACAGATTGTACCAATATGGAGAACAGAATATGTAGCAACTTTCTTGGAAATCACAGCTGCCCTCACTGAAGATTCCTCTCTAGCCATCACCCCTGGTAAGAGTAAAAAGACTTTGGATCTTTGGCAGTAAAAATCATATGCAGTTTTGAAGCAGGGATTACTTTCACAGCATAGAAGTAAAATAAAAAAAGGATACCATTGTGAGTAAAACAGTATCAGTGTCTTTGAAAAGCCTTGTTTATACGCTATGAAGATAAGTCTGTGTGTGGAAACTGCTAGCCTTTACAGTCTTCACACAGAGGTTGGCAGCAACAATGATCAGAAAAATAAGTATCAATCTGCATTCAAAGTAACAAATACCCAGGTCAGGTGAGAGAAGCTCCATGGATGATGGCAAAGTGACGCTGACTTCTCTGAGCTGTTAGAAGTAGAATAGCATCCACTTAGATGAGAAAGTCCCAGAGAAGACAAACACAGCATTTAAGGTTTTCTTTTTCTGTTAACATTTAGAGGAAAGTAGACACTGGGAGAAAAACAATCACAATTCCAATGATTCTTGCCTGGGAGAGAAAATCGCATAAAATGTTGATGTTACACTAAACCAATGTGATGTTTTAGATGCAAGGGACTTCCCAAACAACGTAGACTATGTAGCCCCTCATGGCGTCTCAGAAGTCTAAGGTGGGGTCCTTATTAAAAGATATTTCGCACTTAGGACACAAGATGCAGAGGATTTAAGATGGATCTGATGGGAAAGCCTCTTTCTTGGAGTCTGGCTTCCATGATTCCAGAAAATAGTTATGCAAGCTGCTGAGGGAGGGAAGCAAGTCAATAATCCTGCCTAGCTGTAGAACCTAAGAACCACACCAACGACCAGCACGGCAAGACATCCATAAAGGTTCTCATTTGTTGAGAAATATATTTTAATTTATATTTATTTATATTGTTACTTTATATTTTGTTTATAATTACCAAACAAATGATACTCATATGTTGGTGGTAATCAACAACTGTCTAATTGGACCTATGAACCACACTACAGGAGGGAAACTATGCCTAGGACTAGAAACTTCGCTAGCTTCCCAGTGAGGTCATGGACATTAGAAGCTAATCTAATTCCATACTTCTTTCTAAATCTCATCAAATAAACCTCTGCTTCCAGCAGTGGAGGCCAGCATAGAAAACCACAACTGGAGGAAATACAGAGTTTGGGGTATGGGGGAGCCAAGCCTCATTGGATACATTTACACTGTAGCTCAGAACACATGGTACGCGAGAGGGTGGAGAGATTCTTAGGTACCAAAATACTAGGAAGCCTGTTGTGAAACAGTCTCTCCTAGAAATAGCTATTATAAGACCTGAACAGTAGCAATATCAATCAACAAGTTAACAAGGAAGGGAGAACTTTTTGTGAGCCTACACAACCAGGCAAAAACTTACAGGCAATAAATAACTGTGGGGAGAGGGGAGACAGGGAGTGAGTTCCTCCCAGGGACGAGGCCCCTATCACTGTCCCGTGCAGAGCTGTCAGCCTGGAAACCATGTACATACTAAAAACAAAACTGGACTCACAGATTGTGTTCACACAGTTGTGTATACACACACACACACACACACACACACACACACACACTCACACACACTCACAAAAAGAAGCTGTGTGTTTAGGGGAGTGACATGGGAACAGTTGAAGCGAAAGTACCTCAGAGAGACTAGAAGAAGGAAATAAATGGGGGAAAGTGATGCAATTCTATTTTAATTGTAATTCTAAATGTAATTCTTATAATTTAAAAATTTGAAAAGAAGTAATGAGCAGAGATAGGCCCGCCGGCAGCCCGCAGAGGCAGGCAGGCCCAGCAGAGGCAGGCAGGCAGGCAGGCGGCCGAAGCACAGTTGCAATAAAGACCAGAAACTGAGCTATTACCCCCTGAAGAGTTAGTGAAAACAAGCTCTTAATCAAGAGCTTGGAACAGGGACGCCTTTAATCCCAACACCGGGGAAGAAGCTATCTCCGTGGGACGGAACCAGAACGAATCTGAACACTCTGTCTGAGGCCAACCCAGAGCCCAGCTGCTGACCCTGCGAAACCCAACAACTTGGAGGTGTTGGTGAGACTACCCTGCTGAGCTGAAATCCATCTGGGAGAGGATTCAGATCCCTACAGTTTGAAGTCTGAGGAAACAAGATCAGCTGAGGAGTTGACGAATGAGCAAAACGTGACCTGAGAACACAGAAGAAGGGCACCGCACAGCCACCGAACCAGATCACCAGAATCATAAGTATATACTTCACTGACTGAGATCAGCTGCTCCTGAAGAAACAACCCAACAGTACCAATTTAACCAAGAACTCCTAGTGAACCAAGACTAAAAATCAGAACAAGAGAGGCACTCTCAGACACAGACACCACCTGCACCGAGCAGAGGAAGAGATGAGTAGACGCCAGTGCAAAAATACAGGCAACAACATAAAGACCTATATGGCAACATCAGAAACTAGTGATTCTACACCTGCAAGGCCTGAACATACTAAGACAGAAGAAACAGAAGAAATCACTCTTAAAAATGACTTTAAGAAGGTGATAGAGGCCCTTAAAGAGGAAATGAAAATCTCCATTAAAGAGGAAATAAAAAATTCCCTTAAAGAGGAAATGAAAAACTCCCTTAAAGAGGTAATAAAAAATTCCCTTAAAGAAATAGAAGAAAAAACAAACAAAAAATTGGAAGAAAGCAAAGAAAGCCAAGAAAAAATAATTAAACAGACGAAAGAAACAATCCAAGATCTAAAAAGTGAAATTGAGACAACAAAGAAAACACAAGCTGAGGGAATGCTGGAAATAGAAATCCTGACTAAACAAACAGGAACTACAGAAACAAGCATAACCAACCGAATACAAGAGATGGAACAGAGAATCTCTGACACTGAAGACACAATAGAGAAAATAGATTCATCAGTCAAAGAAAACACTAAAGACAAAAAAGTCATAACAAAAAACGTCCAAGAAACCTGGGACACCATGAAAAGACCAAACCTAAGAATAATAGGGATAGAAGAAGGAAAAGAACACCAACTCAAAGGCACAGAAAATATATTCAACAAAATCATAGAAGAAAACTTTCCTAACCTAAAGAAAGAAATACCTATGAAGATACAAGAAGCTTATAGAACACCAAATAGGCTGGATCCCCAAAAAAATTCCCCTCACCACATAATAATCAAAACACTAAACATACAGAGCAAAGAAAAAATATTAAGAGCTACAAAGGAAAAAGACCAAGTAACATATAAAGGCAAACCCATCAGAATAACACCAGACTTCTCAATAGAGACTATGAAAGCTAGAAGGTCCTGGACAAATGTTATGCAGACACTAAGAGACCACGGATGCCAACCCAGACTATTATACCCAGCAAAACTCTCAATCACCATAGGCGGAGTAAACAAAATATTCCATGATAAAACCAGATTTAATCAGTACCTATCCACAAACCCAGCCCTACAGAAAGCACTAGAAGGAAAAATCCAACCCAAAGAAGCTAAACACACCCATGAAAACTCAGGCAATAGATAAACCCACACCAACAAACACCAAAGAAGGACAGCATAACACGACCACAAAAAATAACAGGAAATAATAATCACTGGTCATTAATATCCATCAATATCAATGGTCTCAACTCACCTATAAAAAGACACAGACTAACAGAATGGATAAGAAAACAGGATCCATCCATCTGCTGCATACAAGAAAGACACCTTAACTTCAAAGACAGACACTACCTCAGAGTAAAGTGCTGGAAAAAGGATTTCCAAGCAAATGTACCTAAGAAACAAGCTGGTGTAGCTATCCTAATATCTAATAAAATAGACTTCAAACTAAAATCAATCAAAAGAGATCAGGATGGACATTACATATTTATCACAGGAAAAATCCACCAAGATGAAGTCTCAATTTTAAACATTTATGTCCCAAATACAAAAGCACCCACATTCATAAAAGAAACACTACTAAAGCTTAAAACACACATCAAACCCCACACATTAGTAGTGGGAGATATCAACATACCACTCTCACCAAAAGACAGATCTACCAGACTGAAACTTAACAAAGAAATAAAGGACCTAACAGATGTTATGACTCAAATGGACTTAATAGATATCTACAGAACATTTCATCCTAACACAAGAAAGTATACCTTCTTCTCAGCACCCCATGGAACTTTCTCAAAAATTGACCACATGCTTGGCCACAAAACAAATCTCAACAGATACAAAAAAATTGGAATAACATCCTGTATCTTATCGGACCACCATGCCTTAAAGTTAGACTTCAACAACAACAAAAATTATAGAAAGCCTACAAACTCATGGAAACTGAATAATGCCCACCTGAAACATCAATGGGTCAAGGAAGAAATAAAGAAAGAAATTAAAGGTTTCCTAGAATTCAATGAAAATCAAAGTACAACATACCCAAACTTATGGGACACTATGAAAGCAGTGCTAAGAGGAAAATTCATAGCTCTAAATGCACACATAAAGAAGATGGAGCAATCCCATATCAATGAATTAACAGCACAACTGAAAGCTCTAGAACAAAAAGAAACAAACTCACCCAGGAGAAATAGATGCCAGGAAATAATCAAATTGAGGGCTGAAATCAATGAAATAGAAAACAAGAGAACAATACAAAAAAAAATCAATGAAACAAAGAGTTGGTTCTTTGAAAAAATCAACAAGATAGACAAACCCCTAGCCAAACTAACCAAAAGGCAAAGAGAGAGCACCCAAATTAACAAAATCAGAAATGAAAAGGGAGACATAACAACAGACAACGAGGAAATCCAGAGAATCATCAGATCATACTTCAAAAACCTGTACTCCACAAAAATGGAAAACCAGGAAGAAATGGACAATTTTCTGGATAAATACCACATACCAAAATTAAATCAAGACCAGATAAACCATATAAATAGAACAATAACCCCTAAAGAAATAGAAACAGTCATCAAAAGTCTCTCAACCAAAAAAAGCCCAGGACCAGATGGTTTCAGTGCAGAATTCTACCAGACTTTCAAAGAAGAACTAATACCAATACTCTTCAAATTGTTCCACACAATAGAAACAGAAGGAACACTACCAAACTCTTTTTATGAGGCTACAATTACCCTGATACCCAAACCACACAAAGATGCAACAAATTAAGAGAACTACAGACCAATCTCCCTCATGAACATTGATGCAAAAATACTCAACAAAATATTGGCAAACCGAATCCAAGAATACACCAAAAAAATTATCCATCACGACCAAGTAGGATTCATCCCAGGGATGCAAGGATGGTTCAACATATGAAAACTGTCAATGTAATACACCATATAAACAAACTGAAAGAAAAAAACCACATGATCATCTCATCAGATGCTGAAAAAGCCTTTGACAAAATCCAACACCCCTTCATGATAAAGGTCTTATAAAGATCAGGAATACAAGGAACATTCCTAAACATAATAAAGGCAATTTATAGCAAGCCAACAGCAAACATCAAATTAAATGGAGAGAAACTCAAAGCGATACCACTAAATTCAGGAACAAGACAAGGCTATCCACTCTCCCCATATTTATTCAATATAGTATTTGAAGTTCTAACTAGAGCAATCAGACAACAAAAGGAGATCAAAGGGATACAAATTGGAAAGGAAGAAGTCAAACTTTCACTATTTGCAGATGATATGATAGTATACATAAGTGACCCCAAAAA
>CABHPQ010126189.1:35195-45705 GCA_902168405.1 Peromyscus aztecus | reverse complement strand
GCCACTGGCCAAGCAGCATGTAAAGATGCCGGTAAGCCACGAGCCACATGGCAAGGTATAGATTTATGGAAATGGATTAATTTAAGCTATAAGAACAGTTAGTAAGAAGCCTGCCACGGCCATACAGTTTGTAAGCAATATAAGTCTCTGTTTTTACTTGGTTGGGTCTGAGCGGCTGTGGGACTGGCAGGTGAGAGAGATTTGTCCTGACCGTGGGCCAGGCAGGAAAACTCTAGCTACAACCCACATCTTCACTCCCCTCTTCCATCCTATCTTCCTCTTCTGGTGGTCCTCTTTCTCCATCATCTTAACTTCTTTATGCTTTATGTCACATTATTTTATTACTCCATTTTTTATACCTACTGAACTTTCCCTTAAGACCTCCTTTTCCTTTCTATGCTCCCCTTTGTAATTTCATGACTGATTTTTAAAATCTTACAGTGATCCCCAGAACAGGTACTGAGAAGGAGTCCCTGACATCAGGAGTTGAAAGCCCTCCAGACAGTTAGTAAGTAGAAGTTTGAGCTCCTCAGATTGAATGTGAGAAGGCCAAAAGAGCCATCTCCCAGGTAGCAGCATCAGCACTAGATAGGTACTTTCAATAAAGGTAAATTCAAAGTCTAGACACATCTTCAGAAGGAGAAATCCTCAAGGTAGATGGTTGCAATCTGAGACTTATTAAGGACCCACAATTAGTGTTTCTGATTGTCCAAGTTTAACCAGAACATTCCTAATTTGGTGTTTAAGTTTCTATAAACGGGATAGAATGAGAATGCCTGGCCACTCTGCCCTTTGCAACTGTTATCTGATGTTTGCTTTAAGTTTTAAAGTCAGGGCCAACTCCAGATGCTCTGAGGTTAAATCTGCATTGGAATGGTCATTTGTGCATATTTTAAGCTGCAAGAATCACAGGTTTCAGACAGTTGATCATAAACCTGGAAATCTGCAATATTAAGACTTCACCTAGGCTTGAAGCAGTGTCTGTGGAGATAGACCCTGGCATTTATGTGAATGAAAGTCTGAAAATAAATGAAAGTTTCAATGTCATATGAACCAAGAATGAAGTGGGTCTAATATAAATTCCTAAATCCCCAGATAGCAAGCTTCTAATAGAAGTCACAATACAAAACAAAAGAAAATGTCCCGGAGTTGTGTTTTGGGGTCCTGTTTAGATGGTGACACTGTGTTAGAATCTTGTGAGCACAAAATTGAACTTTAAATCAAATAAGCATATTGTAATTCCTGTCAAGCCTTCTTGATCCGTATAATGCATACGAAGAACACATTAGCAATTTAACCTCTCCCATAACCTCTCATTTACCTTCTTTTTGACTCATCATTTGCTCTTAAAAGCTAGAGAAATTGAAGTGTTTGAAGGTCATCAGGATTTCTAAGACTCATTGCTTTTCTATGACCATAGTAATGAACAAAAATATCAAATTGTAGAGAAAAAGGAAAACTGAGATGAGGTGTCTGCAACCTTCCCCAAGTCTCTAGGATGCAGTCATCTTTACCCAAGGTGTTTCACTCCACAGGGGTGTGACTCACTATGCTTCTTCTGCACCTCTCTGACCACTTCAAAGAGAGTTTCTTTGAAGGCTTTGCTGAAAAGTGAATATGTAACCAAGAAATCCTCAGACCAAATAATGAGCATTCATTGCTAATGATCTCATTTTGGAGAATATTGTTAAAAATCTGTCTCAGACTGGCAAGTTGGCTTACCCAGAAAAGCACTGTCATTCAAACCTGGTTACCTAAGTTCCATTGTTGGAACCCATGTAAAGGCCAAAGGAGAGAATTAGCTCCATAGAGTTATCCTCTGACCTTGTGCACAGTCACACACATATATAAAAAAATTAAAAGATAAAATGCCATTCATTCTTATCTTAAGTAATCTTATTTTGCTATAAGTTCAATATAGTAGTAATAGAAATTTGCTGTCACTCAACTTAATCACAACTGAGTATCCCAGTTGCTTATTAATGTGTAAGAGATTGACAGAACCATATGATATATCTTCATGTTATTGCTGATATACCTTGCACTTGACTTAATGAACTCAAGTTCATTGAAGCAAAATAAAACATGGGGACCATAGATAAAGGATGGTTGGTAGAGGACTTGTCTAGAACAGACAAAGCCTTGGATTCTGTTTCCAGCATAAACCTGGGTAGAGATGCATGCCAGTAATCTTAGTACTTTGAAGGCTGAAGAAGAAATCAGGAACTCAAGGTCTGCAATAGCTATACAGTGAGTTCAAGGTCATCTTGGGTTACCAAACAAGCAAACAAGAAACAAAATCACAAAAATCAAACTTGTTCCTGCACTATAATGAAAGATTCAAAATATATTTAAGTAAATACTCTACAATGTCTACACCAGACATGTTCTCTTTTGCCCAAGTTGCCTGAATTTGAGAGGCTTAGGCAGGGGAACTGCAATGAGTTCTATGTGGTAGTAGTTTTTTTGTTTTTTTTTCTTGTAAATAATGAACTGGTAATAATTTTAAACTTGGTTTAAGTCCAACATTATTACTTTGTATTTGACCACATTGTTTGTCCTATTGCACTAAGTACTGTTTCCTGGGTAGAAGCAAATAATTATCCAGGATTATATGCAACATCTATTCTAATTAATCAGATAAATAGTCATATGTGTTTTCATAGATGTTTTTGTTGTTAGACAACAGTGTGGAACCTTGAAAGTGCATTGCTTTACAAAGTGTACAATCAGACATGCTCTCTTCCAAAGGGAAGTCATCCCCACAAGTCATTGAATTAGAAAGACTGCAAGAACTTTAATCTGAAGAGTTATGTGATTTCAAGTCTCCAAGTACAATTAGATGCCACTTTGCTATCACACTCCGAGTCTCTCTGGGGACCAGCCAAATTTGTAATGGGCTCATTGACGCTTTATTAAATGCATTTTGCTAATTCCCTCCAAGAAGAAACTTGTTTTACTAGAGACTACTCGAGATGACTCACCTACAGTTAGAGTCTTTGCATTTCAGATTATCATTTGGTGTTCACTAAATGTTCATTATGGTTAAATATTCACCTATTCTAAATTTGCTTCTCATGCACCTACTCTGACAGTAGCACCTCTGATAGTTAATAATTTGTACACAAGAAAAATTACGAGGGGTTCCAAAATCTCTCTTAATTTTGACTCCCTCTCTTGAAATATGGGCTACAATTATGCTCTGACAAGCACAGTAGATCAATTACAAGAAAAATGTTCAACTTAAATTCAAATCACCCAAATTCTTTAGAACATATTCTGATAATTGTCTTTAGCTTATATTAGTTGCAAGAAATAAATCTCAGATGTTAAATGTATTTTACCAGTGTTTTATCTAAGCTTTGTTTGCATTGTAATTAAAATATTATTTAGATTACATATTTAAAAAAAGGTCATAAGTCTTTGAAATTAAAGTTGAATGTTTGCTAAGTTTCAGAATTACTCTCATATAGTTCATACAAACTTGGAATCTTGTTGTGGCCACACAGTGCGTGTCTATAATCTCAGCACTGTGGAAGCCAAGGCAGGATGCTTGTCACTAATTCAAAGACATCCCGGCTACATATTGCATTTAGTGCCAGAACAAAATACACAGTAAGATCCTCTCACAAATATGAAAAACAAGGCCGGCATGATGGCTCATCTAGTAACAGCACTCACTGCTAAGACTGACACCTGAGTTTGGTCCCCAGAACCCATAGAGGAATGAGACAACTGAACAATTGACACCCAGTGGCTGTACTTTGACTTCCACTTGTGCATAGTGATGGGATGTGCATTCAAACACACATATACACAGAAATCAAATAAACAAATGTAATATTTTTAAAATTCAAAATAACCAACACATTATCATGATTGCAATGTCAACCTAAAGACTATTTCACTGAGTATGGGGCATCATTTTTAAAAAATGGATATCTTATATAGGCAACACCTTAAAATGTTGTGAAGTCTTATTTTTGGAAAAGGATCAAAAGTTGTAAGTACCAACATAAAATTAAATTTTGGAGGATGCTGAGTAGAGTGAATATAAAGGAATACCTGAGTAAGTGAAAACACTTGACAAAAAGACTCCAAAGTTTTTAAATTGTCTTTCTTTCTTCTTCACCTTTTTTTTTAAGTTACCTTATTTAAATGAGAAATGTGATCTGGGTTTTGTTCTGTTTTCTTATCTTATATAAAACATAAAGCAATATCAACTAAAGACAACCAAACAATAAAAACAAAAACTAAACAAATTAACTTAATCAATGGGTGTTAAAAAGAACTTACTGATATGCATGTCTTCCCTTAGTTCCTTCATCATTTGTCAATACAAACTCCAGATAATGCACAGTGCATCTCACCATATGCAAGCAACCTAGAACACTTGGAACAACTCTTTATAACAAGATCAGTAGACTTAAGTCATGGTCTCAAGTGTAGAAGGTGCTGCCAAAATGACTTGGATTCTAGCACAAGGACTTAATCTATATTACACAATAAATAACATTTTTAAAACAGAACAATGCCCAGAAAACAAATGATCTTGCAGACATTAGTCATGGCCAAAATCTTACTCCAACAGAGGACATGGCATTCTCTTCAAAGCAGAGTGAGTTTTGAATAAAGTATTTATAATAAAAAAAATTATCTTCTCTTAAGAACAATAAAGCAGAGAACTCCCAAGTTTTATCATATTATATACGAGGGGTGCATGATTTTAAGAGTGAGCTTTGAGGCTACATCCAGGTCTACGTACATCTAATTCTAGATTAGTTTGACCTTTCAGTGTCCAGGGATATACCAACACCAGGATGTATGCCTTTGTAGGACTACATAAGCCTCAGAAATAGGGTTTTTATTCCAATTGTCTATGTCACCGATTATATTAGAAAACACGACAGGTCTCTGTTAGATCTCAGACTCTCTAGCTTCCTCTCTCTTTCCTCCCAAACTAGGGCATCACCCACCACAGCAGCCCAGTCTCTCTTGCCCTGGACAGAAAGTTGCTAAGAAAGCTGCTCTGCTCGAGCCGTGTAGTTTTGTCCCTCTCCCGGCAGGTACTGGCACCCCAACACCTCTGAGATATCCAGGCCCATCACAGAAACCTTGAACAGCACTTCTGCTCTCTGGTAGAGGGCTTTCCTCAATGATGCTGCCGTTCAGGTTAGGACACAGGCCTCTTCCCCTCGTTCCACCTTCCTCTAAAACCCCCACGAGTCAGAAAATCTTTTGACCTAAGAGTGTTGAAATCGTTCACGCAGCCTGTGCTTTGACCCCTTCGCGTTCTGCTGCTAAAGCAGGGGCTGCACCCTTCTAAACGCGTTGCCCTCCTCATAAGAATCTTCTCTGTGAACCGGAAACTTGGGACCTAGCATTCTTTATCTGCTGTAGTGTTTCTATATTGAGTGGGATTCGGTCAAAGAAAGACATTCTGAATTTCAGTCACCCCTGGCACACTCATTCCAGTCTGGACTGAGTTTGTTCTGCAAACAAATTAGAGCATGTTAAGATGCTGGCTGGCACTCTGTCCCCTCTGGGAAGAACTCATTGAGATTCCCATTTTCCTTTCTATTATCTGTATAGAGTTTAGCTCTGTCATGCCTGATTAAGGGCAGGGGTAAGAGTGCCTCAAAAACAGAATTTATATATTCCTGAAACATACTGAATATTCTTTCAAGAATATTTATAAATGTGCTATTTGCCCTTAGGGGAAAATCTTGAAACATTTGAATGGTTTAAAGTTTTCACTATTTAATGGGGTTTGGTGAGAAGAGAGTTTGTGGAGTTCTTCAGGCTAATGGTCCTCAAGTGCATTTCCAGGTCCACACAATTTTAAGTAGGAATCAAATTACAAAACCCTCCAAAATCCAAAACTTTCCAAAATGCCTCAGATGCTTTGGGGGCAAATATATGGATTTTTTAAGTTGACTTGTCTCATTCTTAGAGACTATTGACAGTTTCAGATCTTTTTTTTTTTTTTTTTAGTAAAAATATAAGTTTGACAATTGAATTAGAAAACTGTTTTCAAAGAATCTCCTTATTCATTTTGGAAGTAAGTTGATGATTATTCAGATCTACTCTGTTTAATACCGAGTGCTCTGCTCCACTCTGCTCTTTTCTTCCTCGATGAGAGAGGGACACCTCCTTCCTTGGCTCCTCTTGTTGAGCAACAGGAAGTGCCAAGAGAACACTGGTCCCAGAGAGATGACAATCAGCATGTCCTCCCTGCTCCTGTAGCACTGTCAGAGCAACTCACAGAGTTCGGCTCACTGCTGCCTCATTTTACCCCCAGGGTGTTCATCATCCGTGCTGGTCCTGAGGCCCTCACTCTCTCTGTTAATTTCCTCATGAAGTCAGTTATAAATAGCCTCTTTCTTAAATTTACCTCAAAGTATCGACTAAGAATAGCTTCCCTCTCTAATGGAGCCACATCTCCCTTGCTTGGTGAAGAAGAGTTTCCAGATTAGCACATCAAATGAAAATCAGATATTAGGACTATTTTAAAAAGTTTTGTAATAATACACATTTGGAATCAATTCAGATATTTTAAGCTACTTTTCAGGACCCAGAATCACTTAATTTTAAGTGTTAGCAATGACATTGATTTAGGCAGGATTAAGCAGAAAAATGAATTATTAAAGGCTCTTTTATAACTTAACAGATATCTCTGCAAACCTAGAAAACCAGACCTAGTAAAGTGGGCAAGGAACCAGGAAGGCACAAGGGTACATCCGAGAAAGGGCCATAGGAAAATGAAGCAACAGCACAGTGTAGAAAGCTGTGCAGTTGACGACGAACATGAGTCTGCTCTCTACAGGAAAACTTCAGCAGTTGATGGTGCACTGGAACCCTTTCATTCTGCTGCCTCTGCACCTGAAGGCTTTGCCCTGCTACTGCTAATCGATTACACACAGAGCACAATGACTTATTTGTTCCTGTTTCTCAATTTCAAATCCAGATATGATTTGTTGAGTTGGTTTAATGAAGCCAACATGTCATACCCTAGGAAAACAAGTAACTGAGTTTTTGTTTTTGTTTTCTTTTGTTTTGTTTTTCAGCTTTAATGGCAATACATAGAACTTGTGTCCATTAGTAGCCAAGAAAGAAATTATCCACCCACAAAAAGAGTTGTATGACTAACAGGGAGAACATGATAAACTCTTGCAGGCAGCAGGAATATATTATAGAGATTCAGCTGTGTATTAAAGCTATACTTTGACCAGCCAAGTGTCTGTCAAAAGGCAAGCCATTTATCATAAAATATTTGGTGTTACATAATTTTTAGTATTTCAGCTGTCTTCTACTGTGAAATTCTTGTGTGCCCAAATACTTCCAGGCCATTTGGCAAACAGCTAAGCTTCTCAGACACTGTTCCACTAGGTACTAACTCTCCCGCTGAGTCTAGGAGACAATCAGGCTACTAGATGCTTAGCTTTGTTTATCATGCAAATCAAGTTCAGATCTTCCACTGCCCCAGAGCAACTTCTGAGATAAAAGGGGTTTCCTCTCACCAGGTGCTTTAAACTGTGATGCAGATTGACTAGCTATCTATCAGTACTCCTCCCCCGCCCTGTTAGGAAACTGGTAGCAGGGAAAAATAGTGGCAGTTTTATTTTTAGTGACTTATAGATTTCTTTACCCTATCACCTGTAAGTTTATAGTTTGAGCACATTTATGATAGACTCATAATGTTTTCATCTAACCACAGTAAGGATATATTCCTAGCACATAAATTCCTTCTCTGATTTATTCCAGCTATCTAACTCTGCCTTTATTCTCTTCCCCTTTTGGGGTTGCAAATGAAGTTGTCAGAAAGCTTCTGGTGCAGACCTTGCAAATTCTTATGTTGTATTGTAAGCACAAAGGTGTTGCTGGCTTGGGAAAGATGAGTCCCAAGAGAAGCAGGCAGATTTAGGACAGGAAGATGGTGGCGGACTAGTAAAGGAGTTGGACGAAAGACCTCCACGTATCTAGATTCATTCCCGCACCACTGGTAGCATCACTTCTGTACCCCTGGTGTTATGCCCAGATCACGTCCCCAAAGAAGCCACCCGAGACTTTAGGTACAGAATGCAAAAGCAAGGTTTATTCTTACAAGCCATGGTCAGGGAAGCTCGATCCCAAGCACTCACTCTTAGCAGTGAGGCCGGGAGGAGCTTGCCCTTTCCTGGGGAAGTTAGTCTTTATAGGCAAAACCCATAAAATTTCTTAGAGGGGAGCGGGTTAGTACGGGTCCATCCTTGGTTGGTCCAGTTTTTCCCGGGCCTGGACTTGGTCTTATTTTAGCTTATCTGTTTGCCCTGTCAGGGGTTTTACAACCCATCTCCGGGTCCGTGAAGTTTGGGATGTTTTATGACCACTTAGCTTCTGCCAAATGTTTGAATATCCTGACTCTGTGTTTTCTTAAGTTTCCGTAGCTGATAAAGCCACCTGGGAAGAAGGGGTCTAAGTTCTTATCTGCACTTAGGAACCCTGGTTTACAATTATCACTTTGGGGGCAGCCCAGCACAAGTCCCAGGCTTTGTCCTTGAGCCGCCATGGGGGCTGGCTGGCCAAGCACATACTGACTGTGGGGGCTGGCTCAGTGGTCCAGGCTCTCTAACTCTAAGTTGGTGAGGGGTCCCATTCATGGCCCTCCCAGAGACTGCTTGCTCAGTCTCAGGAAACTGAAATTGAGGCCTGATCTCTGAGAGAAGATTGAGCAGCCTGTTATGCCATCTGCTTGGTCCTTTCAATGGGATAGTATAATATTAAGGCTGGACCTATAATATTATACAAAAATAAACACATAACTATATACTTATCTGTTGGGCAAGAATTTATTTTTATCTGACTGTCCATAATATAAAATACTTACACAGTTGTCCTTCCAAGGTAAAATCAAATTGGAGCAAGTCAAGGCTCCTGTAATATTCTCCATCCCATATAGAAATAGAATAATTTCTCATGTTTTATAAAAAGGTAAATCAAACTTCTGTTTAACATCCATATGAACAACAACAATAGAGCTTCTACACAAGCAAGAAAAAACAACTACTAAACACCCAGGATCTCTGAAAACCGAATATTACTTTTCAGCTTGCTGTAATAAAATACAAATATATATTTTGTTCATTTTTGCTTCAAATTTTTCCAAGCTTTATTAAAAATTAGCTGATAAATACAATAGATATGTACTTAATATATACAACATCATGTTTTAATATACATATTATTATGAAATAGCTCCCAAAATCATATCTCGATGTCTCTAATTGCAAAACAATCAGGATGAATCTGCCCCTCAGGAAAAAGTGGGTGTAACAGGATGGAAGGAAAATGAAAGGAAGGACACCCAGCCTTTGCTTCTTGTTCTCCTAGGTGTGCTCAGCAAGTGACCTGGCTGCAGTGAGGGGAACTATTGCCAGCTTCTGCTGGATCTAACCAACTGTAGATCTGCTTTACCTATCCTTATCTTGAACAAAGACGTTCCTGTCATGTAAATCTCCTTTAGTGTGAAGTAACACTAGATCTATTTTCATTTAACAGAGTGCCAAATTAACCACCACAAAAGAGCACACCTGTTTAAATTGACATAGTAACCTATAATCATTGTGATGGGAAAGGCAGATATTAGCCGAGTTTATGTGGGTGTACCCTGAAGTGTTTGATTAAAGACAGGCTAAGATTGTGGAGAGTGTGTACAAAGCTACAGAGAGAAATTTGGCAGCGGCACGGAGTGTAACTCTCTAACTTGTTTCAGCTGGCTAAGCTTGTATGACTAACATGCTGAAAGTCTGCAGAACCACCCTTTTCACAACTGCTAATATATGCACAGGTGTGGGTCTATAGCGAGCACATACCCCGGTTATGGGGGAGGAATAATCACTCTTAATTCAGACTTGGTATAACACTCATTTATTCACACACTAAGATTACAAGCAATATTCATCCCATCTTCCAAATGGAAGCGGGAGTACCTCTCCAGGTGTACAGGTACAGGTCCGGACTCGCCACATCTGTTCCTCTGGATCCTGGGTCAGCCTTCCTCAGGTCAGCCACGTCTGCACTGGGGACAGGATCTCATGTCTCTGGCAGAGAAGAGTCATCTAGAGGGCCTGACAAGCTCTGTTGGTCGAGTCTGAGGCTTCATCTTTTATATTCTTTCCTGGCTAGGTTTCTAGTCTTATCCCTACTTCCACACATAACTTATAGCTTATCACTACTCCATTTGTGGTTTACTTACATCACTCTATTGCTTATCACTCCTGACCAGGGTTGTTCACCCTAGGCCTTACATGTTCCTTACAGGGTCCCTCTTTCATGTAATCAACTGTTTCAAAATATTTTTTTCTACTATATGACTTTATAGTGCTCTTTAGACTCACCTACTTTCTTTCCAGGTACTTCCAGTTATGAAAGTGGATATGATCAATTGCAAGTACATCTTACAGCGTGACTTAGGTAATGCAAGCAAACCCGGGCAGTGGTGGCACAGGCCTTTAATCCCAGCACTTGGGAA